>JBBYHQ010053217.1:0-31617 GCA_038382645.1 Spergularia azorica | reverse complement strand
AAAAACCCCAGTTTCCCATTTCATCTTCTAGGTACATACCTTTTCTCATTTGTCTCTCCTTTTTTTTTTTTTTTTTTTTTTTTTTTTTTTTTTTTTTGATTTTCAGTGTTTTTTTGATTTTTTTTGTTGACCCATTTGATTGACATTGATGTTAGAAGTAAAAAGTTTCCATCTTTCACATTTCAGGAATTACCCATTTGTCTGATTTTTGATTTTTCACTGTTGTTTTTTTTTTTTTTTTTTTTTAGCAGTAGAAATTTACCCACCTGTGAATTTGTGTCTGTGAAGTTACTTTACTGTGTAGTTGTTGTAAATTTTATTTGATTGGTGATTTAATTTAGGAGATGGGTATTGCAAGATCTGAACTTTGATGAATTAAAGCTTCATGCTGAAGTTTGTTCTTGAGGTGCATTTAAGAAAAAAGGAAGAAGAATGTGATACCCTTTGAAACAAAGGTGAAAGCTTTATTAACCTGTGTGTGGTACTATCACTGTCAGGTTTTTGCAGTGGGTGAAATTTGAAGATTATTGGGTGAATATTCATCATCATCATAAAAAAATGGAGACTGAGATTGCTGCTGATGGACCTTTTGACTGTGTCATTTTCCGGATTGTGCCAGAAAACAGGTCAGAATTACCTCAATTTCGACATCATCAAATTACCTCGATGCGTTTTATGACCTACACGAGACGGTTACATATGACGATTCATGTTAGCCGACCCCAAATCAATTTGGGAATAAGGATTGATTGTTGTTGTTGTTGCTGCCTCTAAATTCACTCCCGCCTAGGCGGGGTAGGGAGGGGTGGGGTCAGATGTACCCAACTTTACCTCTATTAAACGTAGAGGTCGTATCCATTCAACCCTTTATGAATGATGAGGATGTCTGCCCCCATAGTTATTATTTTATTGGTTTGTTGTTTGAAATGATTTTTTGATGATTTATTTGAAAAAAAATGTATGGGATGAAAAGTTGATTGGGTTTTATTTATTAGATTGTTGCAATTAGGAGTAGGATCTCCATGTTGGGTGGGGTCATTTGAGCAATATATTAGCAAGTCTCCCAATTTACTAGCTTTTTGATTTGGAGGCAGTCCACCTTTCAAATTAATGTTTGTCTTTAGTTTGAAGTCTTTGAGATGTGGTTGCTTGGTTTCGAAAAGAGCGATGCTTGTAATGGAATGATTATAAATTTAGAGGAATGATTATTTGTGTTTGGCATAATTCTGTTTGAAGTTTGCAATAGTTCCACCAGGGAACTGTGAAGGGTTTTGATGACTCAAGCCTGAAAAATTGAACTCGAATTTTATATGATTGAGAAAGTGATGTCTTGGCAATTGGGGGAATCATCAGCTCACTTTTGTTGAAGGAAAGGTAGAGAAATAGTGTTTGCTGTCTGAGCGCTTTTGAAAATTACATAAGGGTTGGTATCTAATGGCTAATGCTTTGGATTTTGATGTGTGTCTATGACCTTTGGCATGTTTTACGCATCGGCAAGTGCTTTGAGCCACGAGAACTACATCAAACCAGAAATGTTCTTTTATCTGTCTTCGTGAGTAATTGTTAAACTACTTGAAGGAAATGTGAAATCTTGTGTATCGCTTGTCAGAGTGCGGGTATCTGTCGGTGATAATTACTGCTTTGCACTGTATGGATGCACCTTTACTGTTCTGTCTCATCGAGTATGCTTGTCTACTAATTGCAATGAGATGCTATCAAACATGCATCTGAAGCTCCAATGAAAATAATTTATTTCAGGTATGAGGCATGTCTCTCTAGTAGTAAGAAAGAGGAAGTGGTGGGGCATGGCCCTCTAGAGCAACTTCTGGAACATTTGCCCAGCCTTAAGGATCAAATTACGCAAGGATATTTGGATAATTTCAGATTAGAGATACCAGACATAACCGACCTCCGATGGTTCACTAAAACAACATTAACGAGGTCTCGATCTTTCTTCAATCTATATCTATGATCTACAATAAGGCAACCTGGAGGGTTTTGCTATAACAATTGATGACAATTGCAGGTTTCTCAATATAATCGGTTCTTCTGATTTAAAGAAAGCCATAGCAATCGGGAACGAAATGTGTCAACTGGAAGAAGCAAAAAAGTTTCACCTTTCGTTATACACACAGGTGATTATGCATTCTCTTTTTCTTTCTCCTGAGCGTTGTCACTCAATTTTGATGCTGACTTATTTCTGACATGACATGGCACATGCATTGGCTTTGAATGATTACAGGCTGAGGGAATCACATCATCAGATACATCAAAGTAAGTAGTCTGAATTTTTCCGTAGTTTTCTTTTCACCAATTTAAGGTATACTATTTCTTTTTAAAACACGTATACTAAAGATAGGCTTGAATACTCTTAGGAATGAACTTGTTCGAGCAATGGACTCCCGACTTGCAGCACTAACAGAAGAATTAGCTTCAGCTATAAATCTATCTGCTGGAGCTGCTGTCTCTTTTCAAGAGATGATGGATCTACAGTCCTTCTGTGAACATTTTGGAGACGTGAATATAAGGTAGGACTTACATCTCTCTACCAATACGAATGCAATGGTGTTATTGGACTCGTTCTTTCAAGCTTCATGAAGTTCAGTTATCTTGATTGCTGCTGACTTTTGGTTCCAACTTATTTTGACTATACATTTCCAGAAGTTTGATCTCCAAGTTGTCAGAGAGGAGCCAAAAAAGACAAAGAGATGCCTCCTTGGATAAATCAAAACCGTCTATCCCATTTGTTTCCAAGAATGACTATGTGAGTAAGTCAGCAGGACATATTCAAGTTTCCAATGCTGTGAAAGCTGTGAAGTATAATGCGTCTCCAGCCAAAGCTGCTGAGATTGAGAGGCAAAGCTTTACAGACAGTGATGATTCTTCTTTCTCGAGTGAGGATGATCAGGCACCTGCTGAAAGAAGTCGAACTCTTATAAGATCTGCTTCTCCCAGAAGATCAGCATCTCCAATGCGAAAGATCCAAATAGGGAGGTCAGGGTCTCGGCGGACTCCTGCTCTAGCTATTAGGAGCCTCCCTTACATCTCATCTCATAAAGACGCAAAAGATGATAGTGATCCAGAAGCGGAGGAGCCAAACAAGAAGACTGAAGTCAATGTAACTAGGATGAGTGTTCAAGCTGCTATCAGTCTTTTTGAAAGGAAGAAAAGTGATGACATAGTTGACAGTCAGAAAAAGTCGATGAATGACAATTCCGTGAATCTAGGTAAGGCAGTTCTGAGGAGGTGGAGTTCAGGGATGGGGGAGTCTCAAAGGTCCTTAGCTGAGAACACATCAGAAAATACAACCTCAGAGAACAAGGTCAAATCTGAAGAAGATGTACACAACCATGCAGAAGCAATACCTGATACAGGCCGTGCTTGTGAGTCTCCTGAGGCGGACAATACCATGGAAGATGAAATGAGATCAAAGGGAAATAATAAACTTGAATTGGATCTTAATGTAGACGATGGTCAACTATGCCAAACAGATGACAGCAGTGAAAATTTAGATTCAGTTGAATGGAGCAGGCAAAAAGAAGCAGAACTGAATCAGATGCTGATGAAATTCGCACAGTATAATTTGAGCAATCAGAAAAATGAAGAGTCAGAAACTAACAAGAACCTTAGTTCTCGCTTGCTCCAGAAGGGTGGGATTAATGGCCCTCGGAAGGAGGGAAGGGATGAAACACTCAAAAGGGAAACGATTCGAAAGAAAGTTGAGAAACAGGCAGACTTGAGAACAAAGAAGAGAGTTCTAGATAAGCCTAAGGCTGAAAAATCATCTCCGAAGGTTAGTGACGTTGGAAAGAAAAATACTACAAGCAGAACTTCAAATGTCAACACCGCAAGCAGAACTCCTAATGTCAACACCACAAGCAAAGCTCCTAAAGTCAACACTACAAGCAGAGCACTGAATGCTAACAAAAGTTCACAAGTTTCGTCTAACTCCAAAAAGGAATCTCCAAAACCTGATGTGGTGAAGAAGGCTCCGTCTAAACCTTCTCCCGTGCCTGCCATTAGGAATTCATGGCCATCTACGGCGTCACCAAGACCTTTAGGGGCAATATCTGCAAAAACTTCAACAGGATCACCATCTATGACTCCTGCACCTCGTCAAAAAGCGCAACCACCAGCATCTCGTCAGAAACCACAATCACCAGCATCAGTATCACGGTCCAGTCCCAAAATAGAAAAACCCCAGCCGCAACAGAAAATTCTCAAGAAGGCACCTGTTGATACAACAAAGAACTCTAGAAAAGTGGATGATGGTAAGAGCCGCATACCATCAATAAACGGGAAATCAACAAAAACTAAACCTGCCATGACTCCCAACGAGGATGCTACTGTCAGTCCAGTCAAAGCTGTGCGGAAGAAGGTAACAAAGAAAAGCAGTGTGGTCCCTCTTGAGGCGAAGCCACCTAGCCGCAAGATCTCTGGAAATACACCTGTAAGCAGCCCAGCTAAAAAGAAGGAGATTTCAATTCAGGCTGAGCAAACTTTAAGCAAGAGCGAAATTCCTATTAGTATGCCGGATACTGTTGGGACAATCAGTGCTGATACTATTGATCCATCATTGGAGCCAGTTGAAGAAAAAGAGACCGGACCTGCTGTCCTTGAACAGGAAACAGAGTTGGAAATAAAAAATACCAAGAACGCTAATGAACAAGATATTTCCATTGAGGCACATGTTCAAGATGACGAGCCTGCTGGAAAACTGTTAGAATCACCTGCAGAGATCCAGTCTCCCCCAGAACCTGTCATCTCACCAGCTGCTTGGGAGGAAAGCAACCAGCAAGATCCAACTGTTCCAATTGGTAACAGCTCCTCACCATCTCCAGTGAATCATGATGTTGTGGCTTCATCTGGAACCAGAGTTCGTCATTCCCTTTCGCAGATGCTTCTTGAAGAAACCAGTGAACCAGATATAATTGAGTGGGGAAATGCTGAAAATCCTCCTGCGATGATCTACCAGAAAGATGCTCCAAAAGGGTTAAAGAGGCTCCTCAAGTTCACGAGGAAGAATAAAGGAGAAACAAATGGTGCTACTTGGGCAAGCCCATATACATCCGAGGGTGAGGAGGACGGAGAGGAGTATAGAAGCCTTGGCAAACGAACAGACAATCTGCTGAAGGTTGCTCTCCATTCAAAGAACCATGGAGAAGGATTTTTATCTGACTCTGAACCCCTTTCTGGTATGCATAGCAGTTAGACTTATAGGTTCCTTAGACACACTAGTGCATTGGTTTTTTCATTAAGGCCCCGTACCTTATTCTGTTACTCATTGACCTGACAACTTTTGCTTACAGCACGATCAAACGCAAGCAATAGCTCAGCCCGAAGTTCAAGCAAGTTTCAAGATGGGCATTCCTCGAAAGGTCAGTTATATCTCAAAAGAGTTCATGCTTTGCAATTTTGCTGCTTACATCTTAAAAGAACTCATGCTTTGCATATTTGCTGCTTTGACCATTATAGGTGTGTTTGGTGTACTATTTCACTAATGTGCATACCTTGATATTTCAGGGACAAGATCTTTCTTCTCTCTGTCAGCTTTCCGTGGCAACAAAAGCTGAGACAACATCTTGGTTGTTTTGTGAGTGTTAGAGAGGCACCTAGTTTTGGGTTATTCTTTCATTGTGTGCCGGGCTCCATTGGTTTGCTGAGCTTTTGCCTTGTGCAGTTTGTTGATTTGTTTGTATCAAGTATAAGCTGTGTAATGTTCTCATTCCATAGCGTTCTTTCGGGGGTCGGATAGATTAAGAATGTATATGCAAAATGTAGAGCAAGGAAGAAGATATCACCTAGGACATAGCACTAGCTTTGTAGAAAACACATTATTCTAGTTCATTACAGATCAAGAAATCTACCCCCAGGTAGTTTATGCTAATTTCGATCTTGAGCATGTTGCATAGGTTACAAAGACAACCTTTCCATTTCACAGATGGTACATACAGACATTTTTAGTCAAAAATTATCAAAGATGATCCAAGTGCAACACAAATGATCGAATTAATTTAACCTTTAACGATATAGATAATGTAAATTACAGCGGCAGATGGGATCTAGTGATCTTATATTCTTAATTTAGCAACAACAGTTGAAGAAAGCTCAAAACATTCAAGCAGTCAAAAGTACATCATTAGTGTGCATAACTCGCAGATCACACATTCCATTTACCATGCCATTTGCATCGGCCCTTTGATCCACTTCAAAGTTCAAAGTCATCGCCAAATCTGGATACGGAGCTCAAGGGGTGCAGTCATGCAGACAACGTCGTATTCTTCCAGCAACTCCTCACTAAACGAATAGAGCAGAGAAAACCAATGATAGTACGAGTACGACCCACCAGTGTGTAAACTCTGTCCACAGGTTATGAGGTTAGCTTCAAGAGTGTGGAGTGTGGAGTGTGGAGTGTGGAGTCTGTAGCTTTCACAGTACTCAGGAAACGTCATGGTTCTGAACATCCACCTTGAGGTGTTTAAGATATGGACACATCACTTCAGCATGCCTTCCATAGTAGTTTGAGAATATAGCGCTCATCTGGTTGACTGTATCTGTGGCACCGGTATCATCTACTGCCAGCTGAAGCGATGAAAGTTTCAAGAGTTCATTCCCCAAAGCGATGTGGCCATGACGGTAGATCTTCTTGAGAATCTGCAGCCAGTTTAAGAATGACCTTTATTTTACTAGCTTTTTGTGCATTAATAAATTATTTGAATGGAAAAGGCAATGCAGAAATCACAGATCTATCAGATCAAGAAGTTGACGATCGGCTAAAACTGTTACTTATGAGACCAGGGATCTCATAAAGAAGCACTAGAAAGCATATGCATGTGTGTCCATTCAAGTGTTTCTCTAGTGGCCTCCGAGACATACAGCCTATCCACTAATCTCTATTTTTTTTTTTTTTTTTGGCAAGAGACCTGTTAAACACTACCCTCAATTAACAGCAGTCACAACAGTAGCACAAGTTACAGCACTGGATCAAACGGACACCATTTGAAATGTTTTCCGTCTGATTCTATTGCAGGTGTCCTCTTCTAAACAAATGTTTGTACGATGAGAAAGTAAGACGAGGCAAACAGTATTCATTTAAGCAAGTCATGAAAAAGCTTTACAAATGGAGCAAGTCGAAGTTCAACCAGATTGGGAACCGGAGCAGAATACTTGGACATGGAAAGAACAGTGAGAATGAGAAAAGGGAAATAAGAGGAAACTGAAAAGAACTATAGAAAAGGTTGAGTTAAGTGAACCTCAGAAAAAAATGTTGTACAAAATGTTAAAAACGTTTACCTTGATTGATGCTATACAATGATCCAGTGCTCTCTGTGTTTGGCCAGCTGAACAAAATGCTTCAGCAAGAATATCATGTGCCTACAAAGATCAAGATTTAAAAGTGAGCGTAGACAAGCTGACTACCCGCCAGATTCCTGTTTGTCCGTACACTTACAGATCCACCATATTGAAAACAATAAGATGAAATGAAACATATAATTGTGGACATCAAACATACTGAAAACCCACATTTTACTTCTTATTCTTTCCTGGTGTCTAGCCCTTTTCTGTTTCGCTGTAACCAATTTTTGTATATCAAATTAACTCAGTCCCCAAATTAACCCACAAAACCAAAAAAAGATGTCACAGCACATTAAAGCATCGTCACGTGTGAAAGCACTAATATACAGGTAGAACCTACCTTTGCAAGTTTCTTGTTATAAGGATGAACAACTGTTTTCAAAACAACAAGATGACTCAGCGCATCTGATAAATAATCAGCATGGAACTCATTTGAGAGAACAGCCTCCCGCAAGCTAGAAACCACAATCCCAGAAATACCCATTTAGATACAGAAGGTAATAAGGTTAATGTTACTTTTTGTAGACTATGCTATTATGTTATTCAACTTCAGAGGCCACACCTATGTATTGATACCTCAGCTTCATCAGCTTTTGCATGCAAGGATTTCAAATCGTATGCAGCACCACATTTTAAGCAACATGCGGGCTGAATCGTGAGGGAGTGATTACTTAACTTACTTTGCTTGAACATGAGGGGAGCAATGTCCTTCATACCATCGTTGTTCAGCTTGTCAACCTTGAAATGAATAATGAAACCCATAAGAACAGGAAGATACTTGTAATGTCATCTAGTAAGTGGCAGCAAGGCAGGAGTCTCTTGGGAGGCACGGGGTAATGTAGATGGTGGCAATAAAGAAATGTTTTGGTTTTCATATAAAAGCACAAATACCTGATGTTTCTGCTCCAAATTTTGGGATTCGTGTGTCTTTCGAAAATGATTTACTTTTTGTCTCTCGGACTCAGCCACGAAGTGATCAAGAACCACGCCATGGCAATTAGGTTTAGCACCACGGAATGAATTTAGGACAAGATCAGGAAAATTCACACTTGCACAACCATCACATCCACATTCAAACGAATAATTATCCTGTAGAAACTGTTGTCGTTGCCTGTAGTCCAACTGCCCAACCTGGCATTGGACAGATGTAACGTATGCTTCAGTCGGTAATAAGAGAGGAATGGTTTCAGAATAGAAACTAATAGACACAGTCCAGAGAGTTAAATGGTGTCCAAATATCTTAACAATCACTTTCAATATGAAGTAGCTGAATACTACATCCAACGATGTATCAACAACTCCATAGAGTGTGAGCGTATAAAAATGAAAGAGGAATATCATACCTCTGGACCATACGACAGCTCTAACGGGCATCCAGTATATACAAATTCGGTGGTTCGTATGACAAGTGTACGAGAGATGAAATACGCATGAATATTGGGCACACAGGAATGGTTAAATAGACTTCCAGACAAGTATATTGCTTGTCCAACTCTGACCTAAGATCAAAGCAGAAAGAGCACAATAAATGATGAGCCTCGCCTAAGGACAATAACCATCCTACTGTACAACAACAACCAGCCATTAGTCACCGCAAAAAAAGAAGATGAAAAGGAAAGACACACATAGTTATAATGCAGAATTGGAATGTTTTATTACCACAACTAATGATTTTTACTCCGAAGTGAACTACTACGAGGTCAGAAACACCACAGACCTGCTCAAGGTTACTTGTTATGGAATCGCCACGTGAAGACAAATTTGCTCGTTGATCTCGTTGTTCATACTTATTTTGGCTCTTCATTCGAACAACAGCCATGGAATTAATCTTGACTTGAGAAATAAGAACAACGATCTGGATTCAAGATTAAAAAGCATCATTTTAACATTCGGAACACAGTTATCAGCTTATCACCAGTCCTGTTTCCAGGTGAAAATTTAAAATCACGTCTCATCCAAGTGGACAAAAGAATCTCTGACAGAGTAGCATGTGTAACTAAACTCTAAAATTGAAATGCAATCTGATGGAAAATCTGACAATGCAAGTAACAGAGCTCCAGAGATAAGAAATATGACTAATATCCAACATTTCGACAACTAAAATAGTAAAATCCTCCACTTCCACTCCATGTTTCACATCACAAATTCAGATTTAGTTCCTAACTTCCTACTCACTTTCAAATGTGATTAAACTTTCAGACTAAAGATCACGAATTAGTGAGTATTCCTTGATTGCATGAAAGCACAATAACAAAGCTAATTTTTTTTTATAAGTTCTTTACATAGGGGTACATTAACGCAGCTAATTATTAGGGGCTAATATAATCTTTCAGCTTATCTTCATTAAATTTTTGCACTTGGTAAAGTGCATGAATCTGTTGCAGCAACAGAAGGATATGTGTACAGTGTACAATTAACCCTGAACGCAGTCACATGGTTATGTACGTGCAAATACTTTATTTGTCAGATTACTTAGCAATTTATAAACTTTTTAGCGAAGTGGGGCGGGGGAGGAGATTTTGGAGGCTATGTGGGAAGAGACAGACCTTTGCAATATAAGCTCCATTCAGCTCTACTTTTGGCCCATATGAATGATACAGACAATAAAGTAGCACAGTTGAGTAGACATGCAACTCCACTTTGCTTTCTGGAAGAAGTTGGACATAATTATGAGAAAGATCCTGTTGGAAAGATGAGATCACTACATGCCATAACACTGAAATTACCAGAAAATGAATCTACAGCCATAGAGTATAACATAGGCAAGTCATACCAGCTTCTTAGCATCATAGGAATGCTGTCTTGATTCAAGTAACTTCACCAGAATCCGCCCTGCCAGAACAACTTCAGAGGGTAGCACGGTGGGCCAATTCACACCATGACATTCATGTCCATGTTCAGTGAACTCAACTTCACTACTAGACTCACTTTCAGAAGATACCTCTGGGAAGCATCTTCGAAGCTCACCAGAAAGAAGATCATCAGTACTATTATGTGTCAAACATTTCCTTGACATCTCGCCTCCTGCCTTCAGTAGACAATCCTCAGAGCAGTACAAGGGCATTGAACATGTTGTACAAGGAACCATATCTGCTGGTAGTTCATTAAAACAGAAGTGACAATGGGTTTCCCGGCATTTCTTCAATATGATCTGTGAAAGTTTTGCACATCAGAGACGAAGAATATACCATATAACGGCACAGCAATAGGCAAAATGAAAGAAACTAAGTGAAAATAGGCAAAACTTTTACCTACCTTGACTTCGCAAAGTGTGATGAAACAAAGTGAACAAACACCTTAACCATTTTTAACATGTAAAAGTGCCTTCCATTTTTATTGTTGGAAACAGAAGACTTATAAATGGGGAGACCTTTGTGCATTTAGAACAACTATTTCTTTCCTACAGTATTACTTAAATGTCTGGGATGTGTGACTTCATCTAAACGTTTAGTAGCACATGCAAGTAATGACACATGCATCATTATTAAAAATACTCTATTCAATGCACACAGCAGCACTGTAAATGCTATTCTTACTTTAACAACAGGAATTTAGAAGAGAATACCACGGTTAATATTTAGAAAATCACATATTATTACTTGCCTCAGCCAACAGAAATTGGAAGGTATTAATTTGTCCAAGTATGAGAAAGGATTTCATACCGCAGCATAGGGCTCTTCCAGATGAAGTAAGGAAGCTGGAGGAATGTCGGACCGTGTAACCATACCTCTTCCTTTAGTTGGAGTAGTTTCAGACTGTATCTTTGCTTGTGGTATTTCATCTTCTACAAATAAAATTCATAACAACTCATCATTATTTTTAGAGGAGACACTGACATGGAAAACAAGAAATCAGGAACAGAAGATATGAGAAACAGATTCTGGACAGAGAAGGATGGAGGTGTGGGAAATCAATTAACGCTGTTCTACTTAACAGCTGCGCGAGTGCGCGAGCATTTATTATCAGCAACCTGGCTCATGCATCTAGCCATCTCGTCTAGTGATGAAAATTTAAAAAGAATCTGAATGCATGTAGGTTAGCGAATCCCTGCTTCTATGTCCTCTCCAACAAATGATTTCTATTCTGCTAAACTAAATGAGGGTTTACAAAGAAAATTGTTTATATTGTTCTTTCCTTCAATTAAAGTGTAAACCAAGGATAATTCACAAAATTGTCTACACATGTAACGTCACCAAGGAATTTCAACAATTGTCTTTTGTGTAAGGCGTATTGCCCTTTTTAAAAACCAGCCTACTGGTGACATTATTTTTGGTACATATCTTCACCTGAAGTTCATGGACAAAGAAAACCACTCAAATCAAGGGCTTCAATGAACAGGCACAATGTCTTAAAAATCTTGCGGTTTATTATAATGATACTGTTCACTAATAACTAATAAGTCAGGCAACAATAGAACGTGGCTTCCTTGGAATTTATGATGTAAACTGGTAAGGGACTCCTTTTGCCCCTCCCCCCAAAAAAGAGAGCGTAAAAGAAGCACTTCCAAGATATCTACTTTATTAATTATCATCTAAGATTATAACCAATCAATCACTGCTGGAAGTGTGAGGAACTGTCTAGGAATGTATGCATTCTAATGAATTCTGAGACATTGTTGAGCATATATGACTCAAAAATGTCAAGTGCCGACAACAACAGTCGCAAAGCAATAAATATGAATGTTGTTAGAAACCCTCACCAATGACGAGCATCTTTCTCCTATCCAATTTGACAGCGGAAGTTCCAGACTTAATTTGGCTTGTAAATGAAATCATATCGCTTTCAATTTGTCTCTTTCCACTACAAGTTCCTTCCATGTTCATGGCTACCTTCAAGTCGCTGATTGCCTCTTCACAATTTAACAAAGACATTTTGGCTTTTCCTCTCCTGTACCAAGCCTGAACAAATTATATAAACATGCCTAGAAATATTAACATCAATTTTAAGGAAAGAACTACCCAAGTGATCCAACAACGCTTTCAAGGCCCATACACAAAGGTTTTATCAAATTTCAGAAAATCAGAATGTCTAATGGTAAGTTATTTACGAGGACCAAGAGGAGATTTAGGAGTTCACTTTCTTTTACCCAAAAAAAGGAAAAAGTAGTAATGCTGCTAATGCACCAAAATGAAGATGCTATATTTTGATTTGAAGCCAGGATGAGAACTTCCTATAGTTATACATTCAAAATGGAAGAGATTAGTATAGAATCCTTCTACCCTTATCTTATGAAAGGTTGCATCTTACACTGAGCAAACCAAAGAAGTACACAAGTCTCAATTTAACTTCAACACTCAGCAACTGTATAACAAATCTATCTGTTTCAAGGCACATAACTCGAATTACGTACATGCAACATGCTTCAGATGAGCAGAATATTTCAATAAATCTATCTGTTTCAAGGCACATCACTCGCGTCATTTCCTTCTTCACCTATCTGTGACAGTTTAAGTTACTGAGTCAGTGTTCTAGATATACAGAAAGATCAAACCCAATTTCGAGTTATTCATTCATCACATTTGCAAATGCAATATACTGAATCCATATGTCTATAGCCAATTACTCCCGACCCCAAGGATAATAATTAATTATAGTAAATCTTCACATCAAAATTCAATTGACAATACATGAAAATGAGATTGTGTTTGACTGAGAGAGACATCACCTTCGCATATCTCGGGTTGATTGAAAGAGCACGATTGCAGTCTGGTACAGACTCCAAATTATTCAATTTCTGGCGATATCAACCAGAAGTCAATTTGCATGAATGATATTTACCCAACCATGAAAAGTAGGGAAAAGGTATAGAAATCAAACTCACATGCAAGGAAGCGGCCCGATTGACATACAATGTTGCAACCAACTTGTTGTGTTTGTCAACAGCATCAAATGGAGCCACACGTAGAGCCTATTAACCATTTGGATGTTAGCTTAAAGAAAACTTGGTAGTAACCTTTTCACAAACACTAGGAGAGAAAAATCAATGCCTAAACTGCACGAATATTTTTCGTGCCAAACTTTTTACTGTGACTTATCCTTGTTTCAACAATTACCCTACAATTAGCTTCCACATTACACACATGAATGTCTCATCTCATCTCAGATTCCGAAATAAAAGACATCAACTTTTTACTAATATGGAAAAAGAAGATTCAACTTTTAAATCGTCTTCTTCTCAAAGATTAACATCCAAACATTGGCAATCGTAAAATGCTTAATCTTCAAAACCTAAAAGAAGTTCTAAAACTCGACAATCAAATTTGGTTTTAACATGGTGTATATTGGACCATTATAATGTTTCATCACTACAATGGTGACTTTAACATGCACAAGTGGAAGAACAGTACAATTATACAGACATTTCACATTTCCTTTGAAAAATATAGATACCAAACAAAGGAAATAATCTACATAGAAACATACCCACAAAAAAATAGAGAAAACCCAGAAACTAAATAAAAATACCCACAAATTGACACCAAATTACAAAATTCATTCAGCATCATCATTCCCTAGCGCTTTAAAGGCCCCCGCCAAAATAATAATTGCTTCGAGAATCGCACCCATTAATTGCTACCGATAGTTTTATAAGCCATTTTGCTTGAATACAACATTCATTAAAAAGGAAAAATAAAAATAAAATGGAAAATGACAACCTGAGAATAGAAATTCAAAGCCTGGGAATAATTCTGAGCAGAAAAGCAAGCATTGCCCTTGTTCTTCAACTCCAAAGCTGATTCTTTGTTCTTGGCAAAGTAACCCAGTTGCGTATTCGTCAAGTCTTCAATCATCTGCAATGTCACACATACAATTAATCATAAAAACAGCAAAATGTAATCGAAATGATAGAAAAGAGGGGGGAAAACGGTAATAATTACAGAGTGAAAGAGAGGAGATTGAGAGAAAAAATCATGGAGAGAAGAACAAGTTGATAAAAGATCATTCGGGTTGCTTTGTTGTATCGTCTTCTTCAATTCCCATGGAATTATGGACTTCAGCTTCTCCATCACTCTACTCTTTCTCTTCCCCCTTCTCAGTTTAGAGTTTTAAGACTGAAGACTTGTGTTTTTATTCATTCGGTAGGGGAGCAAAAAGTTTGCATAGGTTACGGTAACAAAGTTGTCATGGTGTTACGGGCGTCGGGGGGCGTTATACACGACCCAACACTCCAAGAGGCATGGATGACTCATAAATCGTGATCGAGGCTTGGAACTCATTTAACTGTCCCGTCCTTGAATAAAGAAGTATCTAACACATCCATGATGTACATGAAAGGGGTCGTTTTTTTTTTTCAATTGAGTAACCCTTCAATAAAAGTTGTCTTTACGGGATGAAACACAAAATTGTTTACCTTTCATGGCTTTCAACATTGAGACGAGGATCGCTATGTATATACTTATATTAACACAAGTGCTTTGATTTTTATTTTGTTCTCTTTTTATGTGCTTCAAAATTAGCATACTACTTTTTTTTTTTAGCGTAGACAATTGCATCATTTCATAACGACTAAACCGTTGTTGTCATTTCAAAGAAAAGTTTGGAAGGGACTTAATGGAGCAAAGCTAACAATTGCTTCTAAAATTTCAAGCACTAAAGTTTAGAAAAGAAAAATTGCTGTCAAAAGTCTAGAACACAAACTTTATGGTACTATGAAATGTACCATATCTATAGTTTGATCAAACTCCACAAACAACTGCCTGAAGTGAAGAGTTCCTAGTCTGAACCAAACTTCAGCTGACCATACATATACGCCTTGTGTAGATTGGAAGTTTCCTCCATGTCTGTAACGGTCTGTGATCGACTGCTCGCTCATGTCTTACGCAACTATAAGCTATTTCACAGGACACGCAGTGACTGAAACACTTTAGATTGCTTAGCTAGTGGTCTTCTGCATAACAGCATAAGCACTGATTTTGCCAGGCAAAAAGTCTCATTAGTCTCCCAAGTCAATTCTGCATTATGAGGGTGGAGACATGGAGTATAAGTACAAGGGGTGAACAGTCAAGATCTTCTGCGGGGCTTTTGATCAGAACTCCGAAAACTGTATTAACCTGCAGAAGTGTCAGGAACCGCATTTTAAACAGGTTTTGCAGTGCAGGAAACTGGAAGCATGTATTATTAGTAATATAATTCTGAAAAGAACTAGTGAAGCTCGCACCGGGGCACCAAGGAATACTGAGTACTTGGTCATTACACCAGTTTAAGTTGTTTCACAGCCTCGTTGCCTGCTGAAGCTGCAAGCTGAGCTCGTTGAGATATACAATCGAAGTTGCCTTGTGCAATTGCTTCTTTGTCAAAAATGGCATCAGACAGGACAACTGATGCTGCTCCTCGGGTGATGTATTCCGAAACTTGACCTTAAGTGAATAGAGAATTACATTATTCAGTGAGCGAAATGCCATCAGGATAGCTATACTAGAAACTACCCGACCTGTGCACAGCCAGACATCGGAGACAAATGCCAGAAAGGAATTAAAAGGAGCATAAGTAAATAGCCAGCAGTAAAAAACAGATTCTCGAGAAGTAACCTAAAGTGATTCCCTGAGAAGCAACCATTGGGATATGACGGAAAGGCTTCTTGAGAGCCGCTATGTACTCAACACCACCTAGTGCAGAGACAGGATAGATCTGTAACACCAAGAGTAAGGTATAAGTTTTGTTGACCGTCCTAGGTAATCAGAGGAGCAACCATTTAAAAATTCAGAACAAGATGGAGAAAGACACCTTCACTATTCTGGCACCAGCATCATATGCTGTCAATATCTGCAAAAATGGTAAATTTATGCTGATACCGTGAAAGTTAAGCATCCAATTAGGAAACAGTAGTTGATTAAACATACTTCTGTTGGCGTCATCACACCAGGCATGTACAAAACTTCGCCATCTTGGACATCCGAAAGTACATCCTGTTGATGGGAAAGCCAATTCAACCCGATAAAGAAATAATCTTTGGTATTCAGTAACATTTCAAAAGACCATTATGAATTATGATGTATGAAGAATAAGGAGTATTGTTTCACACGACTACACGAGCAACCACATTATGTCTCTAGGCTTAAACCAAATGGATTTTAAGGGTTTGCAAAGAATACCTTAATCATTGCAGGACTCATGAGGAATTTCGCCCCGGCCTTTACTGCTTGTTTAGCATCCTCAGCTTTTAGAATAGTTCCCACCTGAAACATGTAAAATTTCCTGTTACAGTTAATATCAGACTCAGAACAAAACTATCCTGTGTTAAGCTACCTTTTTTAGTCTAAAAGATAGAGGAGTATATTTAACATGTACGCGAATTAAGAAACAAGTAAAGTCGACATCTTTATTAATCTGCTATGCATATGAACACACTGCTGTGTTCTGAAGATTAGTGTCTACAGAAACAGTTCACACTGTCGGCCTCATACTTAGGCGCGGTCTTAACAGTGTACCGATTGACAGATAGGGAATCCTATAGCTAAGGTAAGGTATTGTTACCCCTAATGTGATTGTCGGATACTCGATCACTAGCTGGTGCAAAACCTACAACAGAGAGAATAGGCAATGAGCATAAAGAAGTTAACTTTGAAATTTACAACTGAGCAAAAGCAAATCAACAGAACAACCTCAAACACACCTGGTGTAGACATCACAACCTCCAACTACACATAGACATTGAAAGCAAACGTGTCAGAAAAAGTCATCAAACCATAGGTACAGTCTAGTGGTCGCTTGGTTGACAAACAAAATCATGGAAATCGAGTTGAAAAATCACGGGAATTTCCAATTCTTACAAAATGGAGGAATTAGCTTACCTAACCCCTCTCCCAGTAATTGGAAAACCCCGTGAGAATTTACTTCCTACATTTAACCACACGGTTTTGAGAAATTCCCATGAATATCTGATCCATGGGAAATAAGAGTAGAACTTTATAAGAATTCCGAATTCTCACATGCAACCAAATGACCACTAGGGGTGCGTAAAACAGAAAAAAATGGTGAGAAATCAAGATTGAGTTCCAAAACAAAAAAACTCACAACTTTAATTCCACTGCCTAATGCAGCACGTGCAGCTCCAAGCGCTAGCTCTGCACTGATAAATCAAAAGCAATAAATAAAATATCAACATACAAGTTATGTTACGTCCCACAACATATTGCTACCTAGTTTTAGGATAGAACCTCACTGGGCTTACGGTGCACACGGCCACTCATTTACGAGCGGTCAGTGCACCCCATTAAAATTTTAACACCATCACATTATAATTCTGTCAGAAAAAATGCAAGAAATGAAGCAAAAGATACATACCTAGGAGCACGGAGGCAAGCTATGACACCAGAAGTTTGGATGTCAGAGAGAGTTTTGAGAAGGGGAGGAGAGAGAGTGGAAGTTTGAGAAGTAGTGCGTGATGATGAAGCTTTGAGTTGAGATGATGATACTGAACCTGATGAAATTCCCAGCTTACGAGGACAAAAACATAGGCCTATCTTCCCTGTTGCCATTATCCACTTTTATTTTTGGCACCTTCTTTCACAAACAAATACTCCCTCCTTCTTAACTTTGATTATGATTTGTAGGGATACATCATACATTTGAGTATGATATGGCGTCATCGAGTGATATTATATTTCAATACAACGTTTAAGCGTATTTTATGCTATCGTTGTGAAAAAAGAATTAGATTTTTAAATACACGTGAAATGATGATACTCAAATTCGATACCACCTAATAAGACTATCTCATTTTTCATATTGAATTATTTTGGTACAAAAATAAGACATTTTGAACTAGTCACGAGTTTACTGAGTTCACCACTATGACAAAAGTAGTCGATTGTAAAGCGATCTATAAAGGAACACAAACACCTTTTCAAATGTGCAAGTTTTTTTAATTTAAGAGTACGAGTTTTCAAACTTTATATAATCGCATTACATTTTTATAACAACAAGCTTAGATATGTCTTGAAAATGCACAAGTCATAACATGATCTATACGACTATACCCAAGAATATGTAATGCTACACTATTTTGGCCCATATACTGACTCTAAAAAACGATATGTAATTCTTAGAAATAAAGAACTAAATATAAGACGGTCTTACCCAGACTCGAACTCACAACCAAGATTCAGACAGCATAAGAGTTCTGAATTTCTGATCAATATGAACACTGTACTGTTAACATGTACAAGTTCACAACATGTTGTTCATTAACAATGGTATATGATATTACTCACATTCAGACTGACATTCAGACTGACATTGCCAAAAGTTATTGACAGACTTAAATCTGCATCAACACCCATCTATACTTTAATAACAACTATTTGCAGTATGTAATGGGCAGGTAGGTATATCAACTTTAATAACAACTATTTGCACTTCTTCCATCCTCCCATATTTGAGCTGAATGTGCCTCCACCAAACTTCTGTGCATACTCTATCATGACATCCCTGGTACAAAGTTCCCATGCTCGCGCTATATCACTGACAGAGAACGGATCACTGAGGCTGCGAACAGAGATGTCAAGCCTTGCTCTTGCCTTGACTGAGAGGTCCTCAGAGTTTTCACCACCTGTGCCAGGTTGCAGCTTGTGTGCAATGACAGGAGAGGCATTCGGATAATCTGTAGGGATGAGCAAGCGTAAGGGTTCAATGAGGTATGGCTTTGTAGTGGGTAGAAACCCCTTCAAGAAGCTTAGGTTTACTGAGCGACCAATGTAGCAGCACTGGACCACTGTGTCTGATCCATTTCTTTCTAACATGCCTAGAAAAGCTTCCTCAGTGCCATCCTCGGGTATCTTCACTATTATGTCAATTAGCCTTTTGTTCACCTTATCAATCTCCTCCAATAACAGCTGATGAAGACAAGGCCCAATCCTACGCCTCTTTGAAGATATCTCGGCTGTTGATGCTGTATCAGCAGTGTCCTGGTCCATCTCCTCAGGTAAAGGCGGCATTGGAATTAACTGTGGCTTTGGAGTCCATATTCTAGGAGCACCATCACGTGGACGTGCAAACCTTGCTAGCATCCGGCATCCTGTCATTGCTCCCAAATCCTGACCTAGGGGACCTAAGCCAGGTCTTGGTGCCCCTATGGCTGCTTTTGGTACGGACTTATATGCACTGGCTTCCATCACATTTTCCATGCATATAACTGAGTAAATGTCATCCATAGAGGACTTAAAAGCCTGGGGTGAGATTGTACTCACCGCTTTGAGTAAGCGCTCTATAGGGGTATGACTCGAGTTCCCCTTGTCAGATTGATCTGCCAAGTGGTTCTCATTTTGATCACCAGACACGCCCACCTGATGCTGGTTGCTTGCTTGCAATGGAGTGGGCTGCTGCTGAGGCGTTACCGATTGTCTCTGTTGTACTGACTGATCTGCCATGGCTGCCAAGTGGTTCTCATTGTGATCACCAGACGCGCCCACCTGATGCTGCTTGCTTGCTTGCAACGGAGCAGGCTGCTGCTGAGGCGTTACCAGTTGTCTCTGTTGTACTGACTGATCTGCCATGACTGCCAAGTGGTTCCCATTGTGATCACCAGACGCGCCCACCTGATGCTGCTTGCTTGCTTGCAACGGAGCAGGCTGCTGCTGAGGCGTTACCAATTGTCTCTGTTGTACTAACTGATCTGCCATGACTTTCAAGTGGTTCTCATTGTGATCACCAGACACTCCCACCTGAAGCTGCTTGCTTGCTTGCAACTGATCAGGCTGCTGCTGAGGCATTACCAATTGTCTCTGTTGTACTGGCTGCAGTGGTTGCGTCATCTGTTCTGACTGTGACACAACTATCTGTGCCTCTTCTGTCTGTTGTACTTGAGGACTCTGAGTTTGCGGTGTCAGATCTTGTGGTAAAGACTGGAAAATTCCATTGTTGGGTTTATTAATAGTGTTCAAGCAATTTATGATGAACTGCTCCCAGCGTTCCATATTTTCTGCATGCATAGGCACCATCTCTTCTTTACGCAAATGCAGTAGTCTCCATATACGTGACAACACTGTCTTCGATTGTTTCAACCTCCTCAGGCATTCTTCTTTATAAGCATCATCAGGGTGCATGTCAAACTGAAATATAACATATGATAATAATTCCTTAACAACCATTGGATTGGGAACTCATAAAGATAGAAAGAAGCAAACCCTGACAGTGAAATGTTTGCATATAGAAATAGAGCAAATTACCTGCTTCATTCTACCACTTAGTTTAGCGTCCGTTGCAGCCACTGGTTGTAGGTACTTTTCCTTCATAGCCAACAACTGTACAAAATATCATACTAGTTTCAGAGGCAGTCGATTTAAGTGATAGAAAAACGCGTATGCAACTATGGCCAAGGTCTCTGTGATAGTAATGACCATCTTATGGCAATTGTACCACATATCACAAGTTGATTTGAACCATAATAATGAGATTAACAAGCCAAGGAATAATAAGGCAAGAATCACACAACTGGGATACATAAGTTTCGGTGTTTGTATACTTTAAAACTTACCCTTTGGTAAGCATGTTCAAGCAAGACCTGTGGATCTCCATGACTCTTCACAGCAGAAGAAGTAGCAATTCCTGAAAGACACACGAGAAAAGCGCAAATTACTTAGTCAAGGACTCAATGTACTCAATAAGTTGTACATGCTTTGGCCGGACTAAGATAGGTGAAGGAAGAGATTATGCAGTCCAGTGTTCATTGGAGGCTGCCGCCATGTTCTAAAGAAAAAGGGAACAGGAAAAGAAATGTCTAACCTAAGAACATGACTATAGTTTTAGCAGTCTGTAACTAAGAATAGTGGATGCCAGGATAACTTTAACAATTGTAGAAGAGAACAATGACTTCAACTTGAATAAAATGTCGAAACTTACTTTTCGATGCATCTGAAGAAACATCTCTCAATTGAAGTGTCCCTGTCCCTGGTCTGGGTTGATTCTGGCTCTCAGAAGTTACACCTAAAGCTTTCCTCTCTTCAATGTTCATCTCTGGCTTCTGCTGGGATATCCGCTGTGCATGTACTCGCTCCTCTTGAGATGACATGATCCTTGTGGAAGCCTGCTGGGCTCCGATACTATCATTTCTTGGCTCCAAAGGTACAGCATGAGATCGGACATTCTGATTTTTGAGCTCATCCTTACGCAGAGTACTTTGTGCCATGGATCTCTGAGGATGTGCAGTTGCAAAGTCACTCAACTGTTGCTGGACTAAATTGTGGGCTCTATTTGGTTGGCGATTTTGATGTTGCATTTCCTGTGGAGTTTCTGGGGCTCGACCTTGAGGCATCATATTTTGTTGGTTGTTGGATGAATTAGACTGCTGAAGGTTTGCTTCATGCTTTGGCAATGACAGAGACTTGTGTTGAGAAGATAAGGATTTCTTCTGATGAGCAATATCACGTTGCCACGACTCATACTCTTCTTTAGTGACTGGTTGTTTACGGTAAGCAGAGGATACATCAGATTGTTGAGCTTGAGCAGATTGTTGAGCTTGAGCAGATTGTTGAGCTCGAGCAGATCGTTGAGCTCGAGCAGATTGTTGAGCTTGAGCAGATCGTTGAGCTCGAGCAGATTGTTGAGCTTGAGCAGTTCTTTGAGCTCGAGCAGATTGTTGAGCTTGAGCAGATTGTTGAGCTTGAGGACTATGTTTATGCATTGGGAAAGAAGCTGGTGTGAGTTGTGCTTGAGGACCAGAACCCGCAGCCCTACTGGTAGCTTGCTCAGAATTTGCTAACTGCATTGGTACAGTTTGTTGTTGTTGTTGTGCAGGTGGTCGTAATATGGGGTCTCTTCCAGTAGTGAGCACAGTATTTCCTGGACTTTGCTGCTGATTAGATAGCTGACCCTGAGTTATCTGGTTTCTGTGACGTAGCTGCTGTGAATGTAGACCTCGATCCTGCCCTTGGGAGATAGACATCAGACCGGAAGGAGTAGGCTGTGGAGCTTTCTTTTCCAAGTTTGGTGGCATCCTTGAGAGATTCACTAAGTTGGAATTTTGACTGGTAACTTGTGACGACACAGGAGTGGCTGTAGCAGTCATAGCTGCAGACGAGGGCCCAAGTAAGCCTCCACTGGACGGAGGGTTACTATTGCTGACCTGGCGTAGTTGAAGTTGAGTAGGATTCTTTGATGACACAGGCTGCTGATCATGTTTGATGCCTGCAGACTGCACATTGCCTGATGCTGAGAAAAGAAACAGAAGATATGTTAAGATGTAAGCGAGTGAAAATGCGCTGTTAGAGACTTGAACACTGTAGGACATTGTAATGCTAGTACCTGAATGAAGCTGATGAGGGCCACCACTTGCAGCTGCAGATGAGGGGGGCGAAGGATTACCAGGTCCTTGAGAACCTGGCTCCAGTGTCCTCATTTTCATTGCTATTTTCGACAAATAATCTTTCTGCGAAAGAAAGCCACGCACGCTGAGATTTCAGCAATTATATCGAAAGTATTAACCACTATATAGTATCTAATGCCATAGGAGCCTATCTAGAAGCAGCTCGTGTTTTCTTATCAGCTTGAAAACGGACAAGAGAGCTTAAAGAGGTATGCTTAAGAGTTTAACGGGGAGAGTAGTCTACTGTTATCGAGTGCATTTCATAGTCTGCTGTCAATTTGGTAAATGAAAACTTATTGAATGATTCTAAGCCACAAAACAGCAATTTAAGACAATGAAAAAGAGTAAGCGACGATGACAACAACACTCTGAAGGCCTAGGCATACCTCGTTTTTAGCACTTGCAAAAACCTTTTCCTCAAACTTTCGAGCAACAGTTTCAGCTCCAACTGGTGTTGAACCACGTTCTGCGCAATGGTTTTTCACAGTTTCGATTCTGACAAATAAAACCAAGTTCTTGTAGATTAAATCAGTATGAATTCTAGCATCAAAGAGGCAAATTAACAAGAGCTTAAAAAATCAGTACAGTCAGAATGTGATCAAACAAAACTACTTGGCTAGCATCAGCAAACTGTGACCACTGACAGAACACTAGACTCTGACTAACACTGTCAAGTTCCATTCGACATCCAGAACAGTGAAACCCTAAAACTCGTTGTCTGTCAAATGCCACTGAAAATGACATTGGACAGACAAAACAGTTCAATAATCAGGCTCAAATTCTAAACTAGGTCACTGAAAATGACAACAGGTATAAGTAAAAGACACTGATAAGATCGAGGTATACATCTTTTGAACGACTCGTTCCCTGAACTGTGTGCTCAAAGAGAACCTTGGTTGGGTTTGCTGCACCTGTGGCACATCATCAGTTCCTTTCTGCTTAACATCGTCGCCCATATGATCCTGCATTGTCAAACGAGATAGCCATGAAGGCCACAAGATGTCCAAGATCAGAATTTAGTTCAATTTTCGTAATCAACTCATTCAACAAAAACCAATGCTCATCCTAAAAATCGAAAACATCATGTTAGCACAGCAATTTCACACACACCACCCCCCAAACCAAAGATACAAAGAAAAATCAGTCAGGAACAACCAAAACATCGAAACATCTAGATGGCGGTTTTTGGTAAGACGGTGTGAGGGCAAAATGAGACAGCTTTTGAAGGTTCTTAGTTTCAGTACTAAAAAACCACCCAAAATTTGTCCGAAATTTTTACCACGTCTCACCATAAGACCGTCTTACCCAAACCTTTATATCGGATTCATTTTCACACCCATAGAATCAACATTCGGAACCTACATTGTGAAATCAAACACAAATTGTCATAGAAAAATCATTTCTTTGGCGCAACTCACAAGTAACATTGACAATTTCCGCACCAAAGAACTCGACAAACAAATTCGCAACAAGAACACGTAAAAATCAATCATTTCAGTTCAATCATTCCAAACTCCAAAAAAAAAATCATTTCTTGCATAAAAAAGGGATTTTTTTTCAACATTCATATGAAAATTTCCAACCTTTTAATCAAAATTGATACGATTAACCTCTCTTTTTCCTCTTCAAATCACTCAATTCACAAAATCTTAATCAAGATTAATCAGAATTTCCTCACTTTTATTCAAGAACTTCACTCAAAAATCAAGAATAAAAAAAATTGATCAAAACCCACCAAAAATTAATTGATCACAGCCGAAAAAATTAACTACCCAAAAAAGATTTCCCACAATTAAAAAAAACCCATTAATGATTTTCCCCCAATTCTGCAAAAAAATCCCAAAAAAAAAAAAAACCATCGTTCAAAACCACCCCAAAAAAAATAAAAAAGATTACATCTTTTTCTCTAAAACTTGATATATACAACTCCATACCTTGAGAAACAAGAAGATGGAGACGTAAAAAAGAAGGGTTAAGAATTTGAGGAGAAGAAACTTGAAGATGAAGCAGAAAGTTTAGACCTTTTTTTGGATTTGGGTGAGTTCCTCTGTTTTTAGGGCTTGAGAAAAAGAGGGGGCGGGAGTGGCTGCCTGCTTATTTCAAATGGGGTTTTATTAATTAAGGAGCAGTAATACTCAAGGAAGTAGAGTGTAGAACACTATAGTATGAGTGTGTATGTGTGCCTCTATGGTCTCTATATATAGGGCTATATGAGGTAAGAGATGGTAAAAAAATAAAAAAATTAGAAAAAATTGGCCAAATTAGAAATGTATTTGATGTGATCAATGATAATTGGCAAGTATGGATATTTATACTCAATGAATTGGAGGTATAAGGAAGTGTAGGATTCAGGAGGAGGATTATGAAGATTTTTTATATATCAGGTAATCGGGCGGCAACTGTGTATAAGTTTGAATTTCGCGCGTTTTTTAGCTGTTGTTAGATGAGAGTTTGTCAGTGTGTGTTGACTAAGGATCTGAGGGACTTATAAGGGATGGATTTGATGTGGTGTTGTTTCACTTGTGTCAGACGGTTATTTGTATGCGCCGGACGAACTTTACGCGGGAAATTACAGAGTCGGTTTTTCAGTTATAAGGAGGTTACAAGGTTGATGCTTTAGCTTTCAATCTCGCAATGTTGGTGCTATTAGTGTTGGTTTTATCCAACATTAGTGTATGTATTATTGGGATTCAGGAGGAGGATTGTGTAGAGTTTATATATCAGGTAATCAGGCGGGTACTGTGTATAAGTTCGACTTTCGCGCGGTTTTTTTTCCCTGTTATTAGATGAGATGTTGTTAGTGTGTTGACTGAGGACCTGATGATCTTAAAAGGGATGGATTTGATGTGATGTTGTTTCACTTGTGTCAGACGGTTATCTGTATGCGCCGGACAAACTTTACGCGGGAAATTACAGAGTAGGTTTTCAGTTATAAAGAGGTTACAAGGTTGATGCTTTGGCTTTCTATCTCGCAATGTTGGTGCTATTAGTGTTGGTTTTATCCAACATTAGTGTATGTATTATTGGGATTCAGGAGGAGGATTGTGTAGAGTTTATATATCAGGTAATCAGGCGGGTACTGTGTATATTCGCGGGTTTTTTAGCTGTTGTTGGATGAGATTTTGTTGACGGAGGATCTGAGGATCTTAAAGGAAATGGATTTGATGTGGCATTGTTTCACTTGTGTCGGTTATCTGTATTCGCCGGACGAACTTTACGCGGGAAATTACAGGGTGACTTTTCAGTCACAAAGAGGGTACAAGGTTGATGCTTTAGCTTTCAATCTCGCATTGTTGGTGCTATTACTGTTGGTTTTATCCAACATTAGTGTTCTACATGTCATTCTTTCAAGGTGTAGTGGCATATATCACTAATTGATTAGTCGAGACAAGAGATGAAGCATAGATTATTTGATGAAAACCCCAATTTTAAAGTCTAAAATTGCTTTTTAGAGTAAGTTTCTATGTATAATACTAACCTAAGTTTTTAGTTTCAAACTCTATCTCATTTATGTTTCTCAAGTATACAATATCTATGTAACTATGGGAGTTCGTTTATACTTTTACTTCCCTCTTCACTAATCTCGTTGTAATATAAAATATCTCTACACAAAAACAACTATTGTAATCTCTATATTTAATTTAAATTTTCTCTTTATGTTTCAAGTGTATATTAATTATATGCTATCTACACACTTCTCCAAGCAAGGGAAGATGATGAGCTACTTAAATAATTAAATACATACGACTAGATTAGTATTGTCATTTTTCTTTTCGCGCAAATGTTGCTGTTTTGGAGGAAAAGAAGACATGGCTTTCACTCAAAAACAATCTCATTAAATCATCTAAGCTCCTAGCAAATATGTAGGGGTGGTGACAACCGAGGTATTAATTCATGCAAATATCGTGTGTAAGCTAAGAATAAGATTCTCGGGGCTCATTAATTATTATCAGGCGAGATATTCTTTAAATGTGCTGGCGGATGTTGCTAAAGGAAAAAGATTGGTATAGGCTATGCAATTTCACGCGAGTCAAACTAGTATTAGCGCATTAAATTCATGCTATTGGAGTATTTTACATGTGCTAATATATAGTGACGGACTGACGGATTTGATAATGACTTCTTTCGCTTAAAAGCACAACACTAATGTTCTAGTAATCACTTTCATAACATTGGTGTTTTTAGTATCAAGATTATGTGAAATTAGTGATTTATAGTAAATGTCATTCTCTAGGTATAATTGGCATATGCACTAGAGGGACTTGTGACACAAATTCCTCTTCATTAGTGATGAGTGATGCATGAGATAAAATAAATTGTGATTATTCAAAAATGAACTTCAGGAATTATATTTACAATTTGACGGTTTTCGATTTGATTCAAAATGAAAACATAGAAAAAGAAAGGAATGATAAAAAATCATAAATTATAAATTTGTTAAAGCTAATTATAAATGGAACTGATAGAAAATAATACTGGTAGTTGTTATTATGTCCAAAATCCATCGATTTAAAAAGAAATTTTGGTAAGACTTTGGTTACAAAAACATTCTCAGACATTCCTTCGGAATCTCATCTCATGTTGTTTTATTAACTAGCATAAATGGATAAGTAGCCACCATTTGATCATAGATTACAAGAGTATATTCGAAAACATGCTCGAACTTCCAAATATTTGCAACCTCTGCAATTTGGCATATCTTTTGAATGTAATGATTGATGTCATTTTTGTGTTTACTAAAGCCCTTATGGTTCAATAGCAACTTTTTAATCTGATTTTAGTTAAAGTAATTAGATTTGATTTCATTGGACTTATGTCATCTAAACTATTTGAATTTATGGTAAAATTAATCGAACTTAATTAGGCGAATTAATACCTACAACTTGACTAGGTCATTAAGAGTTACAGTATGAAATTTGGTTTCATTTGAGTTGATTTGATTTAATTTTAATGAATATGATCTTATCCATTCTTATTTGATTTGAACAAATTAGATCTACTTAGATCTAAATTCCTTGAAAACCAAGTTAAATCATACAAGGTTTATTCGAAGTATACAAAATTATCTGAAGTCATGCCTACACGTTTCAATTATAAATCTTTAATCAGTAAATAGTCATATGACATTTGCTATCAATATCAAAATCAAGGGTACACGATCTACTATAATTCAATAACTTATTTCCGAAGAAAATCAAGATTTTCAAGAAATGCTATATCGATCGTATGTATTTTCTATCACGCTATTGTCTATAGTATATATGTAATCTTCTAAGACATAGGTTATTGACAACTTGAGATATTTTTAAAGCAAAAGAGATTCATAAGAATGTGACAATTAACATTGCTTATAGATATGAGACATCACTTATAACCATTTAAACAAGCAATAATCATAATCTTACGCCTCAGATCGAGAAAACTAATAAGAATAGAAAACTTACCAGTATCTGTAGATACAATCAAAACTCTTTTTACCCAAAGAAAGATTAATGTAATGTGCTTCTGGAGTTCAAAGTTGATCAACTTCAATAGTAAAAAATTTGTGTGATTAAGTTTGGACTTGAAATATCAATAAACAAGAAATGGTGAAAGTTTAGATATATTTATCAAAATATATATTGATCAAGGTGGGATATATTGGCAATGTAGTAATAGCAAGGCTTATAGTATTTAGTAACAAATTTATTAAATGGGAAAATATTAAAGCAAAAGAGCATAAAAGAGGAAAGGAAGAAAGTACAAGGACACCATCCATAAAATCCTTGCCAAAAGGGAAGTTTATTCCTACACTCAAAGAGCATCAGCTTTTTACATTTTGCTACGACCCTTGACATTTACACATTTGTTCCTCTTCAATACAAGGAGGACTCTACTGGGTCAGACCACACATCTCGAGTAACCTTTTCTTTCGAACATCACAAAAATAAATCGAGCAACATATTCAAAATGTTACAGCTGCATCACTCTGCAACATGTGACAATGTATATTCACTGAAGTGTAGAATTATCGACAGATCTCGAACAACACTGACAGGTATGGTTCGCTAACGCAGTCCAACCAACGGAATACATGGCTTCAGGTTAGCAGTAGCGATGTAGGATTCCAGGACATCGATGTTTTTGCCTCAACTTCAATCTACAAGCTGTAAATGATGGTTTATGATGCGCGCAAGCAATTTTCCCAAGCTCCATATTTTGAGCTGAAGGTCCCTCCACCATTCTGATGTGCATATTCAGAAATGACAGCACGAGCACAAGCATCCCAAGTCCTTGCTATGTCCTTCAATGACATCGGCTGTGAAAGACTTCGGAGAGAGATGCTAAACTTCGACTTTGCCTTGACTGAAAGATCTTCATGTTCATGACTTAAAAAAAGTACATACAAAGTATTAGTCTATCTGGGGAAGATGTAAAACGATATTTGTGAGGACTCGCCAATGATGGAGCTAAAGACAAGGTGGTTTGGTCTCTGACAACTATTCCAACCTAATTTGCAATACACACTAAATCAAAAGAGAATACTTTTTTTTTTTTTTTTTTTGGTGATAAGGAAGTGAGGGTATCAATATATCCAAATGGAGACCAAAGGGTGACGCCCAATTACAAAAAGACACCTTGGGGAGATCATTTCTCAAATCAAAAGAGAAATAGGAAGGCACACACAATTAGAAGGCATGGTGATTAGAAAGCTATTGTTGTGCAACTTGTAGTACGCATTTTTAACATGCTTTTGGTGAACAAGTGAAGCCGAATAGCCAGTTATAGATGACTTTGATGATTCTTTTGACCACATGTAGAACCTCACCAGGACACTTCACCAGTATCAAGAGTAAGAATGAGACAATATTTTAATTGGAACAAAAGAAGATTCAGACTTTCGAAAGCTCACCTGATACCAACCGGTAACTTCTCCATCAAAATTGGTGAGCAATTAGGATAATTTGCAGGAATCAGCAACTTCAATGGCTGAATTGGTGACTGCAAGGCACCAAACATACCAATACAGATTAATACGCAATGCCAAAATAGAGCCCGTTTATCTGTATGCACATACTCACCATTTGAGCTGAAGTATACTGTGCCCTCAAGCTTGGGCTAAGAGTTATAGCATTATAAGAGCATTTGACTATGGTCCCTCCACTACCTCCTGCAGCTGGTGCAGCCACAGCCGGATCCATGTCTTCATCGCTGATAGCGACAACAGTGTCTATAAGACGATCATTTATCTCTCTGATTTCATCCAAAAGAGCATGATTAACCTGCACCACCAGAGACATAAAGACAACATGACAAACAGAAAAGTAAGGCATAACATAACTCAAAACAATGCCTCACGTTACTTTTTCAAGTTAAAAGGCCAACAATCAGTCAATCACAGCAATGGCAAACATTTAGCAATAATGTTGTTTTCTTTATATTTCTAAACTGTGAAAATACAAATAAGTCAAATCTTTAGGCAGTTATTACTGGAGAAGAGGATGGAAGATATTTTAAAGAAAAAACAAAGTGATCTACTCCTAAGGAACAGTGTTTCTGAAATGTGATAATAGTCCTACATGAGAATGGTGTTTAGAACTACCATCAGATTTTAATGTAATTACACCAGTGGATAATCATTTTCACAAGAGCAAAATATCAAAGTAGGCAACCTTAAGTTGTAATGCACTTTTCCTCGGAAAAAAAAAAGTTGTAATGCACTTCAGGAACCAAGAGTTGCAAGACAGGCAATACCTCAATCCTGGCCTTCTTGACACCAGATGTTGCAGTTGACTCTAGCTCAGGAGTGTCTGGCCCATACAGTTGCGTCAAGCTATCATTCATGCTTCCAATGGGTGCTCCAACATTTAAAGGCATTGCACTGGTATAACGTCTCATTCTCTTTGTCCCATTACTTCCATCCTGGGTCAGAAAATTCCTAGCTTGCAACCGACACTTTGTCATGGCAACCAAATCCTCACCAACTGTGGCTCGGGAGCCATTACCTGGAGCAGATCCCGCAATTCGATCAACCATGCTTACAACTGAACTGATGTCACTGACTGCTGCACTTAAAGCTTTTGGCGATATTGATTTGACCTGAAAATAGAGTAATGAGGGACAGGTTATTTAATGATCTACATATAATCTCCATTATGGGCTTGAAAACATCGACATATTCAAAATGCTGAAAGTTGCTAAATGCTACTTACTGCTCTAAGCAAGCGCTCAATTGGTTGCTCTGTTACACTGGATTTTCCCGAAACACTGGCGGTGGCATTGCCGTGAGTTCCATCTGGCCCTGCACAATCAAACAGAGGAGAGGGAGATATCCCAGGGGTGCCAATGGAAAGTGATTGAGGAGCAGCAAGTGTTCCCATTGGTTGTTGATGACCAACATTTCCAGCATTTGAGAGTGAAGAAACAGCTGGCTTCTCATTATCACCAGGCATTGGAGATGGCGCTAGTGGCGTTGATGGAGACGGGACAAAAGGTGAATTTGCTGAATGCAAGGGGGTTCCACCTTTTGGAACTGATGGTGGAAGATTTTGTTGGTCAATCTGCGGAGAAGAATGTTGATTTATTTGGGGAGACACTGCATTCAGCAGTTGAGGAGACGATACAGCAAAAGAAGACCCAGGCTTCAGCTGCTGATTTACAAATCGTTGGGCTGAAGACAGATGTTGTGGAAAAGCGCCTGATCTAAGTTGTCTCATCTTCTCATTCACATCATTTGAATGGTGAACTTGGGGCATTTGATGACCCTGCATTTGTGACGCTTGTTGCTGTTTTGCTTGCTGATGTAACTGCTGCTGCAATAACTGCTGCTTTTGAAAAAACTGCTGTTGCATTTGCCTATTCTGGAATTGATGCTTCAGCTGTTGGCTTTGTATCATTTGCTGTTCATGCTGCTGTTTCAGATGCTGATTTTGAATCATATTTGAACTAGATTGGAGGGTGTTGACATTTTGTTGTAGCAA
>JBBYHQ010053114.1:0-31622 GCA_038382645.1 Spergularia azorica | reverse complement strand
TCCTAATTTTTAGGACCCGTTAGAAACGGGTCCGGGTCCATGATTTTGGAGCGGGTACCCGTTCATGCTCACCCCTACTAGGTAGTGATGTCTTGTATTCCAATTTCGTGTTTGATAAGTCCTCATCACGCAATAGTAGAAAGTTTGATCATTAGCTTTTTATTCTTTTGTGATGGATACAATAACCTCCGTACACCGTAATTATATACTCGTAGTTATTATCATGTCATGATATTGACAACCCCGTTTCCCACAATTCAACATTTAAACAACCTTTCTGAACCATTAGTACCATACATATGACTCTAACAACCCCAATTTGGAATAAATGGAGTGGTGCAAATTGCGAAAACCCAACAATCACGCTTCCCAAAAACCAACCTAAATCCAGATTTGTTCTAGGCACAATCATCATTTGGTCAAACCTTCTATGAGTAGAAAGCAAAAAGAGAGAGCTAGTGTAGGCCACAAGACACAACAATCACATAGAAAACGGCGTCGTATCAAGTGAGAGAAGGCAAAAAATTAGACTGTTGTTCACCACCAACACAAAACCCAGCTTATGCAACTGTAAAAATCCTCGATTACTGCGATAAAAATGGCGATTACCGGCGATCTGGGCATTTTCGCGACGCTTGTACCTCACAGAAGAACTCACCTTTACCCAACTTCTTCACATTCATCTTCTTCTTTCAAGGTAATTTCCCATTTTTTACCCTCTTTGTTAAATGCCCTTCATTTTATTGACTTTTGGTAGTTTTTCATGTTTATGATTGAATTGAAATGGGTAATGTTTGATTATTATGATTGATTTGAATTGGGTAAGTTTTAGTTTGGGCTGTTATATGCTGATTTTATGTGTTTTTGGGATGTTAGGGTTTTTAGGGGTGTAACGTGTAAGTGTTATTTTGTTGGAAAGATAGAAAATTGATTATTGGGTTTTATGTTGGAGCTTATGAATATGTGATTTGAGTAGGGTTTGTTTCGTTCTCGGTGTCGGGTTCGATTTCAAGGAGGTTTTCATTGATTAGTGAGAAGAAGTTGAAAGAACTGTGAAATTAGTATGTGTGGGCATGTAGTAGGATAATATGAGAAGGATGGAAGTTCGAATTTCGGCTTCCGAGTTGGATTTAGTTGGAAGGGATAGAAATTTGCCGTCTTTTGACTTTGAAGTAGCCCCATGTATTCGAGTTTTGAGTGTCATTCGAGTTTTGGAAGCTGGGTGGTTTAGGTACTAGGTTGCTTTTCGTGATTTCTGGGGATATTTAAGACTTTAACAGAAGTGACCGGACTCCTGAAGGCAAATTTTGGGGATATAAGATTATAAGTAGTATGTAAGGAGTTGTTCTCAATGGCATTTTGTGGTGTTTCAATATATGGTTGTGGCCATGGGAATTAGGAGGTGCGCTTTGCTAGTAAGTCCAGGGGTCAGTTTAGAATCCTTCACAGATGGTTTCAGCCGCAGTTGTAACTTGCAAACTATGGTACCTAGGCCTGGCTGTTTTTGCGAGTAAGTTCTGTGATCAAATTGTGGTGTACTTAAGTGGCAATTCTTCCGGGGTGAATTCGTTGGAGAAGGTGGGTATTAAGTTAGAGTACGGTACTAGGATGAGCGCTCCATTGTGAGAGTGAGATTTGTGGATTGCAAGATGGACACTCTTTTGAAGTTTGATGCTTGAAACTTCCCTTGATAAATTTATGAAAAACTGTATATGAGCTGGTATATTGATTCTAGAAAATGAGTCTGAACTTTTCTCATTTGACCTTAAGCTAGTTATTCAAACTCGACCATTATATATTTATATGTTTATCCTATCATTTTATTTTGTTCAGCCATGGTCCTACAGTTTGCTGATACAGATTACTCTTGGAAGCTATCATAACCCCCCCCCCTCGGGAACTTCTCTGAATTTTGTTTGTTCAATAAGCCAATAAGGCCTTTGCTTGCGACGAGACACAGAGCACCTTCTCTGGTCTTTTGGTCAAGATCAAGATCCAGTTACAATTTAATTAGAAGAGAGGTGGGGGGTGGGTGAGTTAACCTAATCTGCATTCCATGCTTGATAGTACAAACAAAATCTGACTATATATGGTTGTAACTTCTATTTACTAGCTATTTAACGACACACGGCTTGTTTGTAAGACTTGAAAAGTCACATGTTAAAGGAATGAGTATGAGTTGTGCCAAAATATGGTATTATTGTCCCAATTGAAATGGCGAAAATGTGCCGCCAACTTCTATGAAATTTCCTTCGATATTATCATTACCGCTAAGCTAGGGGTATATCAGAACCAGAGAGAAAGCAACATCATTACCACCTTCCCTCTTGACTCCTTTTTAGTTTTCCGTCATTTGTGAACAAATTTCCTTTACCATTACTACAATTTACTACTGGATACCAAACCACGCTGCAACTGCTATTGAAACCATTGGGCCATTGATCGGAATTTACTGTTTTTGATGCAGGCCGACCATTCTCGTTTCTTAGGTGGTGGGCTTAGCTTATCTGAGATAGCGCCAAAAAGGTTAAGCATTCCGTCTAATGGTATGAGTGTGCGCTGCCAGTCCAATCTCACTTTTGGAGTTGCAGGAGATGATAAATCGTCTGTAAATTCCTTTAGCCAAGATGCGGAGTCCTTTCTACTGAATGCTATTAATTTAAACTTCTTGGAGCGTTTGAGCTTAGCTTGGAAGATTGTTTTTCCTACTCCACAAACAAGAAGAAGCTCCAATGCGATGATTGCTAAGCAGCGGTTGAAAATGATCTTATTTGCTGATCGTTGTGCAGTTAGTGACGAGGCTAAAAAGAAAATAGTGAAAAGCATAGTAAGCGCTCTGTCAGATTTTGTGGAGATAGAATCCCAGGACAAGGTGCAGCTCAGTGTGTCCACAGAGACAGGCCTTGGAACTGTGTGCTCTGTTACTGTCCCTGTACGGCGAGTGAAGCCTCAGTATCAAGAGGACGATGAAGCTGGCTCAATAATGAATGTGGATTACAAAGATAATGGTGTGGAATCAGGCTCTATGGATGTCACATTCGATTTTTACATTCCAGGTGAAAGCTCAATGACATGAGAGTGCCAATTAGTTCCGTTAACTTAGTTCCACAATATCTCTCAACAATGGCAACTATTTGGAAGGGTTTTCTCCTGGATAGCTTGCTGTTTTTTGTACATAAATGTATTGAAAGATCCCTTTTGTCTAAATTTTTGGGGCTGTGATTCAAGGATGTATTTTTCTTTTCTCTCACTGATGTTTCTCCAGTCTTCCTTACCCTAGATCGACAATGTGCTGTTATTATGAATCACTTTTGACATCGCTTACAGTTTAACTAATTGTCGCCATTGTGTGCGTTCTGTGTTCTTACTGATAATGAGATAAATTCTTGGTGTTTATCTTTTGGTGGAGCATGAACTAGGAGCTTCATGCAGGATTCAGACTGCTGTCTCTGGGCCTATTTAGCGAACATTACACTGCCCATCGGCCTGCACCATAGTTACCGTTTACAGGAAGATCAGAGTGCAGAAACTCGCAAAAAACTGGTTTAAAAGTACGCTGTCGGGAATGAACTGAAAGAGGCATACAACTAATACAGTAGGGTGAATCTGTCAAGACCGTGATGCATCAATGTACCCTTACGAACCCTTATGACCGATGTCACCCGGTAATTCACTGTGCAGTGTGCACAGCGGCTCTGAGAGCACTGTACTACAACATCAGCACAGCACATAGTGATAAGACCAACCACGAGTAATTCAATGCGAGAACGTACAACTCTATAATTACAGGTTACAAACTCAAAAAACTCCTTTGTTTACTCTTTTCTAGTACCACCCTAAAATACCTCGCTTAACTCTAAAAAACCACACACGTTTATCATCTTCAAAATCACGTGTCATGCAATCTTTACCGACACTCATCACAATTGTTACCGAGACCTGGCATCGGGAATTTTAATTCAAAAGAACGGAGAAAGTAATAAGTTTATAAAGAGACAGGGGTTTACATTTTCAATTACAGCAACGAGCGGGAAGTTCTCCACTTTAAACCAAACTGAAGTGCTCTCTCTCTCTCTCCTTCTCTCCTGAATTTCAACAACTTCTCTTCCCTATAAAAATTCCTACTGAAAATGAGTGGGTTTCGTCTGAATTTCAAGGATCCGATTAAAGATGCAGTGACCCGGGTCCGATTCGCCCCACAATCCAACAATCTCCTCATTTCTTCTTGGGATTCTGTAAGTATTTTAATTCAAACCTTACTCAATTTCACTCAATTTACCAATTTCTATATTTTTTTTGTTCTAATTTATTGTGATTTTGGTTGTAATTTTGAATTGAGATTTTTTTGCACTGCAGAATATAAGATTGTTTGATGTGGAGACGAATAAGCTTAAACTAGAAGCTGAAACTGAAGCTGCCCTTCTCGATTGCTGTTTCGAAAACGAGTCAGTTGCGTTCTCTGCTGCTTCTGATGGTTCCATTTTCAGGTACCCTTTTTGTTTTTGTCAAGAAATTTTCAACCTTTGCCTGAATTTGCCTGCTTTGATTGCCCAATTTGCTGTAATTGTGCTTTGTGAATCTCGAGACATTATTAGGTACACCAGGAGTACGGTATTGTTGTTCTCGCCTTAGCCAATACGAGATTACAATTAGAGTTGGGGGGGGGGTTGGGAATGGGGACAAATTCTGCCCGAAATTAGGGAGCTCGGGTTTTGGGGAAAATCATTTTGGGACTAAGGGCTTTGTTGTTGTTGGTGGTGGTGGTGGTGGTGGAGGAGGGAATGGGAGATGCTTTACATGTATAATGTGTGAGCGGAATTATCATACACAAAAGCTAGCAATGGTAGTTGAGAAATCTTAGTAAACTTTTCGATGATGTTTAAGTGGAGTCATCATCACTAAAGTGTGTGTGGTTGAAGCTATGTGATTACAAGTACTAATGAATGTGGATATTTGCATTGGTTTGGCGAATTAGATATTCGTTGGACCAAATAGGATGATGTTTGGGGCTGTCTTTAGGGATTGAAAATATGTCCAATTTCGTGTATTTAGGTGTGCTTGAGATAGGCAGCAATAGGGTTGTGGCAGTGAACTCTTAGGTTCTCATTTGGAGCTTATGTTGCCTTGACTTGCTCGAGGCATACATGCAGTGGTATACCTCCTTTTTTGGTGACTTCAAATAGAGTTTTTGTTCTCGAACTAAATAAAGGTCGAATTTTTAAATTGATAGTTTAGGTTTTGTGTTGCCTCATTCAAAAACACTGGTTGATTTATCGACTTGTTTTTTCTTGTAGACATGACTTACAAACGGGAGCTCATTGCGCCATTGGAGAACATGATGATTCTGCTACCTGCATTGAATATTCCGATGAAACAAGTGAGTTATCTTGGGAAGAGAAAAGGATGCCGATATCTGTTCTAAGTACAATGTAGACTTTGTGATTTGGAATATGATTTTTTGTTCTTCTTAGTGTATGTCTCATGTTGTGCAACGATAGAGGTCTGATTATGAGCTTCTCTTTAGTGCTTGAAATTGAAAGTCTGAATGTCATCTGAATTGATAATGTGTAGGATTCTAATATTCCATCAAACTATTTTGAAGATGGCATATGTGTATTTTAGATGACAACACATTAGCACTTGTACATTTTGAAATATTTTGCCACAGCAATTAAACAGGCGGTCCTTTTTTCTTTCTTTCTTTTTTCTGGCTGTTGTTGTCTCTGAGATTTCAGTGATGTACCATTAATGGTGGTATGAAGTGAGTCAGATGATTGCAAAAGTTCAATGATGTGGTTGAGGCTCCTGGGATTCCTACTTTACACTGAATCTGCACTGCCTGTTTATTTTTAAGAATTACTGTGGAAACTTCCGAGTTTTTTGAGCAAGAAATGTGACTACTTGGATCATAATTACTCCAATTTAGTATTGCAAGTCTTAGCTCTCATGAAGTTCTCGAAATAGAAAGCTTCTTGAATGTTGAATGAAATTGAATATTCTTGTCATCTTTGTCTTCAATATTTCGGATTGACTCTTATGTACACTTAAATAAATGATTCTTGTTTCTTATAGGCCAAGTTATTACTACTGGTTGGGATAAAAAGATGATAACTTGGGACCCCCGCTCAAATAAGGTCTCGCGAAGTTTAGTTCCCTTCACTTCACATGTGGAATCTGTTTCTCTCTGTCGATTTGAGGTTCTGGTTGCCAATGGATCTTTGGTACACAGATATGATTTGCGGCAATTGGGTGGAGCAAAGCAAGCAGAGGAGATCTCTATGGGAATTTGTGTCAGATGTGTACGCTCCATGGCAGGAGGGGAAGGTAGCTCTTGCCTATTGCTGACCCCATCATTTTTGGTGATAAAGCTCTTAGAGCATTCCCCCTCCAAAAAACTCATTCATATTGTTAAGTTTGTTATGAGACTTTGTGTTTTAAAATTCTTTGGAGTTTATTCGTTTACTATTCATTAATTCACATTTTATTCACACTAATGAATTGTTACCTTTGATTCAAGGTTTTGCTGTTGGGTCGGTTGATGGTCGAGTAACATTGCAATCAAATTCAGACGAGATGGGGTAATTTTCTAGTTCTAATGCCTGAATGTGTGTGATTGTGTGCAAATGTTGTATGAGCCGTGCAGTTTGATTTCCGTAGACCCTACAGGTTGTGGATATGCATTCACATTTGGTGGAAATAGTTCCTGTTGCTAACTCGCTACAATGGTAGATGCATATCTATTTCTCATTTTCGGACCAGCTGTAGGTCTTGCACTGGCACAACTAATTGTCAAAAAAAACTTGATGTTCTACTTTACACTATATCTGTAAGTAAGACTGGTCATTGCTCGAGGCACATGAAATGGCATCCTTCAAAACTTGATACTCCATATACGCAGAGATTTTTTCCTGGGCTGCTGTTAGAGGTTCTCTTATGACAGTGAATCTTGTGTGCAAATAAGCATTGTTTGAAAGAATAAACACATGATGGTCATTTATTAAATCTTGGGCATCTGACAAGCTTGGGTCGTGTACCTTGGTACTCATGTTGAAGGGTGGCATTGTCGCAATCTGCAACAAAGAAATAAGAGTATAACTTTAGTAGTTTAGTGTACCGGATGTGGATATGCAAAGTGCATTTCATTTCTCAGTGATGGAAAATATTATGTTCAGCTTCCCTGAGCTCCTGTGAGGACTAGGTATTAGATCAATGGAAGAAACATTGGCCGTGGATGGTCAGTGCATGTTATATTGCTAGAATATTTAGTTGTAAGCCTTAGCCTTATAGAGTTGATTTTGTCGTCATTAAGTCGAGCGCTGGAGATTTTCTGCTATGTTTATGCTCACTTGGTATTTTGTCTGATATTCTCGAGAAAAGCATTTTTTTTTTACACTAGCTTTTCCAATTACTGTAGGATAGGCTGTAGGTATCATGCTCAATTAGTATTTTGTGTGGTATTCTTGTATGCTTTATTTTGCAATCCAGCCTCCAGTAGGATCCCATCCTGCTGCAAAGCAATTGCAGTTCCTCGTAACCAACCATTCCATTCTTTTCCACCTTTACCTGGGAGTAATTTTATTCTTTGTGCAATTTATCACAGGTATACATTTCGCTGTGTTCCAAAATCAAAGAACGGGAAGTATCATCTTGTAACTGTGAATGATATTGCCTTCAATCCATCGTATGTCTTCCTCCATTAATGATTACATCTCTCAATTGCTAAAACGCTTTATCATGAGGTGCGTTTTATAGTGTCCCAGGTGTGTGTGTTACTGGTGATTATGAGGGACATGTCATTGCATGGGATGCCAAAAGTAAGAAGAGATTGTTGGAGGTATGTCTTATCTGTTCTTGAAATTTAAGCTCCGAGGTAACTAGGTGATTTGATACGTGACTAGAGTCTGAGTAATTGCATCTTTATTTATGTACTTCACATGCTTATATGTTTCGATTTCTATTATGTATACATGGGCACTTCATGACTATTCATAACCCACGCATTCTCCTTGAATGGTATTTGTCAGCTGCCACTATACCCAAACACTGTGGCTTCCTTGTCGTATAATCACACAGGGGACTTTTTGGCGATTGCTTCAAGCTTTACTTACCAAGAAGCTAATGAAATGTAAGATTTTTTCGTAATGCAAATTTCAGTGTGCTGTTATCTCTTGCTGAGGCTAGAAGCATTGCAGCAAATCGACCAGGGCCAACCTGGAGTTGGATGTAATTTGCTGATAGCTAGCTGATAGTGAATTGATCCCGTACTAATTAAGATTTATAACATTTCTGATCTGTAGGAAGATCCTAACATATGAAAAAACTAGAGTATGCAATACATTTTGTTTTGATCCTGTGCTCGTACTGTAATGTCTTCACATTGTTACGCGTTCTGTGATTCTGTACCTTCGATTTCTGATTTTTTTTTCATGACCTGACTTGTAAGTGACTGTTTGATTTCTCCAACAGAGAAGACCAACCTCAGATATTCATACAGGAATTGGGGGGAAGCTATTTGAAATCTGCATCTGCTGGCAGTTCTGCTCGAAAAAGGTGATAATTTACGCAACATGTAGATTCTTACTCTCTTCATACCTGACTGAAACGGGTGATGGTTGTACAATGTAGTAGCAGGAATGATGTGCCATACATCTGACTTACCACTTCAAGAATTCGATTATATTTGTTGCTCACCTTGTATAATTATCGTCTTAGGTAGTCATTTTGTTCAGTTGTAATGCTTCACAGTTCGCGGTTTTCTCTGCATCCTGACATCTACAATTGTACAAAGCACAGGTGATTTCTGATGGTAATTCTTAAGATGGTGTTCTGATTCAAAGAAAGAACAGGTACTACATTCATGAGTTTTTCGGTTCTTTGTGTTTTGGTTTGAACACGCGAGAGAAATTCAGACCAAAACGAAATGCATAAACTACAGAGGGACTACTACTTGTTGCAATCGGGTTTTAGGCAAGTTGGTCGCTGTGTGGCTAAGGCTTGAGCTCATCAAGTCGACTTTTGATTGAACGGATCCCAAAGGCTTAGGGAGTGAACTCGAATCATTTAAAGGCTTGATGCTAGTAACCTGACTCAGAATTGTGTTGTATTAACAAAGCTCGAACTTGAATCTTTCGATTTGAACGATGGACGGTCCGTCACGTGACAAGTCATACGGAGTACAAAGTATTATATTACATGTGCTGAAGCCAGATTTGTCCGTCACGTGATATAGGTCACAGCCACAGCACGTTAGTACAAGGTGCCAATCTATAGCAAACGTTCATGTGGGACCACAGATGCCCGCATCCCACAGCGTCCCTCTAACGCAATGTTGTGAATATGCGATGCTCCACTCATTTTTCATCTCCACCGTTGACTCCCTCTCCCTTATGGTCCATCGGACGGCTCTCACGTACTTATCAAAAGGTTACATTAGTCGATTTTATTCTTTTTCCTTCTTATCAAAATCTACAGGATTAGCTCACTTTATGGGCCTCCAAAACAATAGGATTAGCTCACATTATCAAATACACCAACTACGTATAAAACATTAAATAATAAAATGTTAATTCTAAATTAAATTGAATAGCTAATCGTAAATTGTTTCAATGAAAATAAAAAAGAGATAAATAATAAAACAAAACGAATATTAGTCTGTAATTTTATTCATTTTAGCAAATTAAACAAAAACGACATGCTATTTATAAATATTAATAGTTACGAGTATTCTACCGATCAATATAAGTGCAACCCGTCCCAAAACTCACGTTGAATTTTCACGAGTACGAGTCGAGAAGAGTCTTGATCGCGACCATTACTCTAATCCATCCTTAATATTAAAAAACACTCGAAAGGTCATTTTGGACCAAAAAGAAAAGAGAAAATGACACAATATTATCCTGAACAAAAACCAAAAAATGGGAAAAAATTAAAAGAAAGGAAAAAAAAAAGTGAGAAAACCCTTGTATAAATACACATTGTAGCTTCTCAATCACGCGCACACCTCATTCTCTTTCTCCCTTGAACGACTGTCTAGAGTTCAGAGAGGCGGAAAATTCTTCAGAAAGGAAATTAGGTTTTTTTGTGTGAAGGAGAGTGAAAAAAATGTCGGACGAAGAGCACACCTTCGAATCAAAGGCCGATGCAGGTGCCTCCTTGACCTTCCCTCAGCAAGCTGGTACAGTTCGTAAGAACGGTTACCTCAACATCAAGAACCGCCCTTGCAAGGTCTACCACTCTTTCTCTCTCCTCTTTTTTTTTTTCACCGATTTTTGTCATTTTTAGGGTTTTTCTGTTTGTTATTCTTCGATTTACTCGTTTTGTTGATATTTTTTTGAAATTTGTATGTTTTCGATGGATTGTTTAGGTTTGAATTTGATTTTTGTTGTTATTTTAGGGTTTATTGTTGTGTGAATCTTCGATTTATCGATTATTTTGGTTGCGATTGATTTGGTTATGAATTTGTGTGTGTTGGTATGAACTGGAGTTGTAAATGTTAGATTTTTATTGTTTTGTTAGGGTTTTGACTTGGAAATGAAGTGGATGTGTTTGAATATGTGGTATATTAGGGTTTGAAGTTTGATTTTTGGGGTTTTTGATGAAGTTGTGGTGATTTTGTGGAAATACTGTTTGTAAATCGATTATTTCGGTTACGGTTACGATTACGATTACGATTGACTAGGTTATGATGTCTACAGCGATGTTTCGAATGGATGTTTTTGGTTTGATGTTTAGTTTGGATATGGTTCCGGGTTTTACCGGATTTGTTTGATTATTTGGTAATGATTGATGAGGTTTTGGTGTCCGATGGTGATAAATCGATATTTGGTTGGGGTTGCAACTGTAGTAATAGTTTGGGTTAGGTTGATAAGGTTTGGTGTCCATGGTGATAAATCGATTTTTGGTGGTTGTGTAACTCAAGTAATAGTTTGGATTCTGTTTGGGTAAGTTGATGAGGTTTTGGTGTCCATGGTGATAAATCGATCTTTGGTTGGGGTTGTAAGTGGAGTAATAGTATGGGTTTTGGTTGAGTTACGATGACTTTGCCTCATACTCCGTACTTGATATGTGATTGGTGTGAATGGTGGTTAGATATACAAGTGCATGTACTATTTGTGTCGGTTTGTGCTGCAAATTTGTGGATTTGGTAGGGAATATGGATAAGAATCAATTAGTTTTGTTGTTGCTGTTTATGTTATGGAATTGGAAGGAGAGGATATGATGGGTAATGAACTCTCGCTTTCTTTTACCCCTGATTTGTTGGTGAGATGTGATGGTAAACACAAACTTATCCAATGCTAACGTAGCAAAGTTTTTCTTCTGGATGTCGTTAAACTGAACTGCGTATTGTTTAATTGTGAAAGGAGTTGGGATGCTAAATCGAATGAAGTCTCTGACCTTTTGTTATCTGGCTGTGGCAGGTTGTTGAAGTTTCCACTTCCAAGACTGGCAAGCACGGTCATGCTAAGTGTCACTTTGTTGCTATTGATATCTTCAACGGCAAGAAGCTTGAGGATATTGTTCCTTCTTCCCACAATTGTGACGTATGTTTTCTTCTTTGTCATTTTTCTGACTTGAGCGCCACGCTTATTATTGCATCCTCACCAGTTTTTGATGTTAAATGCCTTTTGTTGATGCTTTTCAGGTCCCTCATGTGAACCGTACTGATTACCAACTCATTGACATCACTGATGATGGCTTTGTAAGTTTCGACATTGTGGTTTAGCTTGAACCTCTAGCTGTGTGATGTCTATTTCCTGACATTTGTAGTATCTCAGGTGAGTCTGTTGACTGACAATGGAGGAACCAAGGATGACTTGAAGCTGCCCGATGACGACAAGCTGGCTGAGCAGGTTTGTTCCGACACTGTGATATGTCTCTTGTTTTGATTAGTTCTGGATTTATGTCTTAGTTCCTGCTCTATGTCTTGTGCTTTCTAGTATCGGTGTCATTGTTCTTTTTAAAGATTAATAATGATTTGGGTGCCAATTAGTTGAACTACTTGAGACGGTATCATGGAAATCTAGTTCAAGCTACCATTTGCATCGAGACAGAAGTTTTATCTATTTAGAGTGTGATACTTGCTTGATTTGCGTAGTTCCAGATTTATGTCTTCATTATGGCTTTAGTGTGAAATCATGTCCTGGGCTTTGTAGTGTTAGCTGTAAGTGTCGTTTATGATAAGACTAATGATTTGAGAGGCAATTAGTTTTACGTGGTTAAAGGTGATGATTGAACACTGATTTAAAGCCATCATTTTCATCAGCATGGGACTTTTAACTATTTAAGAGAGTATGTATGGGCTGCCTTCTTTGCTGTGTTACATTTGTTACTGCTTTCCCACACATTGTATTGGGTTCCATGATTTCATTACTAATGTCACATCTTGATGTGCATTGAATGTTTAATCCTTTCTTCTTTGGGGAAGAGGGGATGGGGAGGCCGTGAGCGTATGTGTGAAACGGTTAAGTGGTAATTTCTGAGGCAATGCAACCATCTTGTTCATGACGACTCTGCTGCTTCCATGTCATGGTTAATGTTCTTTGGTGTCATATGTGAACTTTTTATAAATAAAATCATGTAACTTTGTTCACATGCTCATTGTACAGTAGTACAGCACCTGATATAAAAATTCGTATCTTTGTGTGCCACAGATCAGGACTGGTTTCGCTGAGGGAAAAGACCTGATTCTGAGTGTTATGTCTGCCATGGGAGAGGAGCAAATTAACAGTGTCAAGGACATTGGAGGAGGAAAGTAGATGGTCTTACATCTGTTGAAGCTGCAAGTCTTTATGACATGATATTATTATTCTAGCTTTACTGAGATTTATAAGGGTTTGAGACTTTGCCAAATATGACTTTCTATCTTCCTCTTTGGGAGTGTTGTGTTATACTCCTTTTGGTTTACCCTTGTGTTTTCTGCTGTTATAGATTAAATGTGCGCTACCTTGACGTTTATTTGTGTGTCGGTGCCTTGCATGGTATTATGATACGAAAAAGGCAATATTTCTGGAATGATTCTCAGATCTCTTCTGAGTTTTGACTGTGAATTAGGTCTTCTTGGTTCATTCATCAGATCGTGTCTACATTACTTCTTCAGTGTGGGTTTTACATTTTGTTTCGAAATGCATGATGCTGGCTGATTGTAGGTGTTGGGTCTTCCGTATGTCCTAGATACAAGCTGTGTATATCCTCAATGCCCACACCTCATATCTCGCAGATTGGAAAAAGGATTAGTATACGACCAGGGTCTGTTATTACTTGGAGATGTTGGGGTGGCATTTTTTGACGCTGGTAGTGTAAATATGAATAGTGCCTAGCTCACTCGAAAATTGAGTTTATGTGTTTGTGACCGTCGCAAAAAAGGAGAGTTTGTGTTGGTCGTTTCTGAGATGTGTAGAGTGCGGTGATTGGACTAGTTTTTCAATGTAAATTTTCCGAAGTGTACGTATCACTCGATGCCTTCACTGATACACTATGGCTTCACGAGATGGGCCTCACCCTGGTACAATAGCCATGTCTAATATTTTCTGCTATAGAGACTGTTGGCGCTAGATGCTTTGAGAAATGAATGACAAATGACCATTGCGACTGCAGACTACTAGCCATGACAGCGCTTTAGCATGTAAACTACCGAAAGTATTATTGGAAATTCATTATCTCAGGTGCGTAAGTTTTCCAGAATGTCGCTTACTCGTTGCCTCTTAAGTTTTTGTTATCTTTATAGCCTCTCAGAAGGCCAGAATGTCGCAAACCAATTGCCTGAATTTCAATGTCGCCACGAAGGATAAGGAAACAAACTTGCTCACTTGGTGTAACGGAGTGCAAATCATGCTCTCAAAATCTCACCTAGTAGATGGCTACAGAAGATTCGAACAGATTTGCTCACTGGTAAACTGGTACCGGAGGAATGAGTCCTCTCAAAGTCTCAACTAGTATTAGAAGGTTAGCAAACAGAAGGGAGCCCATAAAAGTTGAGCCACATCCTGTGGATCAGCACCTCAGCAGGTCGTGAGATGCAAAAACAGCCGACTGTCATCGCTTTTGTGGCTGGTACTCTTTAACATATAGTTGTGGTGTGTAGTGTAACTCTTCATTTTCTCTTGAAACGAATGGCTGTTCCCTGCCAGTCATCAGGAAGTTTATCCGTTACTTCTCCGTTTAAGGCCTTTAAGGAGTGATCTGTGGCCGCCTGCATCAAGCAACATAGACTCAGAAGAGGACTAGTCGTTCTTCGAAACAGAAGGTAAACAGGTTGCCCTCAAGGATCAGAACCTTTTGCATGCTCTTGCCCAAGTGAATTTTTAAACTGGGAGGCAGTGAAAAAACTTCTACCTTAAAGGAGGAAGGGAGATGTTTGTATATTTGCAGACAGGGTTAACTGTTAATAAGAACCTCCTTTAAATTGAGATGAAGGCGAGATAATTCACCTTTACAATGTATACGTCGATACCGAGCTTTGCAATAGCCGCAGCTTCAGATATCTTGGTCACCATGCCTCCAGTTGTGTCATGAGCTGCTACGGTTATCTCGACTGTTGATCGCAGTATAAGAAAACATTTCAACCGAGTCAGGTCTCTGTCTGATATTTGAGTCACATACCATATCTTCATATATGATATATCAAGGAAGATTTCTCAAGTAATCTATAATATGGGTGTAATCCTATGGTCCCTTGAGAAGAGGGAGACTGCGACTTCACGGTTGGCCATATTTTCAAGTCAAGATTGGTAAGAAAGACACAAAGCACCAAAGTATGGGTTAAAACCAAGTTAAAAAGATCGGTCATAGTCTGTCATCTCGTAACACAATCAAGATGAGTCCCAGTTGAGAACTAAGGGAGGCGCATACTTCATATTATTCTCTTCTGAGACTTTAAGGTAAGCCTTACCTTGCTTGCTCATAGTTTCCGGTGCAGGATCTATTACACGCCAACTTCCATCTTCATCAACCGCTGTTACAAACAGAAGTGTTAATTCGGCAAACTGTCAAAATAAACACAGGGGTTGACTTGTATCATTTGCAGGTTATATGAAGTTTTCTGTAGCCTCCTCACCTATCTCACGTAACAATATCGCTTCAGATTCTGCTGGAGGACGATCATATACACCAAAAACATCAGTCTATAAGAAAAGTTGAATCGGATAAACAGGCCTGGTGGACACAGTTCTACTATAGAGAAAACAATGCTGTGAACTCCAAAAGAAATGATGGCATATAGCAAAAGTGAATTTTGATTAATTAACTCATGAAGGAATAAGCTAAAAAAAAATACAGTATTCAGCATATTGTCAACTATCTCACATGAACTTAAGAGCGTGTGTCCAGATTTAAATGTAAAGAGAGGCATTCAGCTCTCAGAACAGGTCTAAGTAAGCTACTGGCAACGCATTTACGCGCCTAAATAATTTAATATGCCAGTATGCATGGAATAACTAACCAGGCAATGAAAAAGGATACAAGAAATACAACATATTCTGGCCTCAATGATTCTGCTAGATGCCGTATGATTACATCGCCACTCAAGATGGTGCATCCCTGTTGACATCAGTACAGGAGTATCAGCAGTTTACTCTAAGAAAAGAGCATAATAAGTAGATGAGCCACGAAAAACCTGGGAGTGATCCAGCACTGCATCCCCATGCAAGACCTAAAGAACACAATAATATCTTAGTGTAAGACACAAAAATGTGATGCATAGACAAGATAAATTAATTATCATTAGGGAGTAACACAGCCCACAGACACAGAACTGGCTAACACGACACCACCACCACCACCCTCGATGAAAAAGACAATGGGCAATCATTAAGTAGCAGGACTCTGAACAGCACCCCATAGAGATGATTTCCACATTCAGACTTGAGGACCACAATGCGGTATTACTTATGCAGTGTGATACAGGATCCTATACAGCGGAAACACAACATTGTGAAAGAAACTAGCACATACAGGGATGAAACCAGAGTCAATTGCTGTAGCTACAGTAGCAATGTCAGCTGTGGCAACCTGAAATTGCGAAACGATGCCGGATGATAAGATCCCTAGAAAGGAGTTTATTTCATAAATATAATATCTGAATAGGAAACTTTATTTTTATTACATGTCACTTACATTTCTCTCACTTGTTGTCCATCCACTTGAAAACGGTGAGATTCCAACTGACGGGATACCCTCTGCAAGATAAGAAATTTTACTATCTATAGCCAATTAAACATTTACGAACTGAGATAAAACTTGGATGCGCTGCTCTCCATCACACTTAACAATTGAGTTTTTTTATGCTTACATGTTTGAGAATTTAGTCAAACCACATTTTACATAGAAAGAAGTATTCGTTCAGAGAATTTCAACATCCACAACTTTTTGGCCCAAAATGCCCTGACAACAAATATGGCTCGAAGTTTTGTGGAAGCCCTTGGAGTCATTTATGGATTTAAGCAAGATATTAGAGCCAAAAACCTATGAGAAGCCCCAAAATCGGCAAAAAAGGAACTTTATCTTCAACTGCGACGTATGGTGAAAAGGCTTAGAGAGAAACCAACCCTCATATCCCACACAAGTACTCAGTTGTCCATGGTAAAGTTTTAGGAACATTTGTTTACTTTCCATGAGATAGTTAAATTGGCCAAAAACTGAAATATAAGATCCACAATTGTTAGCCCAAAAATGGACCCGGATTAGGTGTCCCTAGGGACCATGTAAAAGGGTTTTCGAAAGATATTAGAGCCAAAACCTATGGTAGGTCCAACGTCGGCGAAAAAAGTACACACGCTAGCCAAAATGGCGTAAAGAACATCCGTAACAGAGAAATCAGCCCTCATAATCAACAAAGGTGCTCTAAGTACATATTTTGTGTTATGCCAAAGTATTAGAGTTAACAACTTATGATAGGTGCCCTAAAACGACAAAACCACACGCTAATCTCAATAGGTGATAGAAAGTGAACGGCTTAGAAGACCCCAAAACCGAGGTATTATCCCTCATATCCAACAAAGGTACTCAACGGCTGCCCATGTTAAAGTTTTGGAAACATTTGTATAATTATAAGAGTGGTCACTTAGCCAAAACCAAAATGCATAATACATGGTGTGGGCCCAAATGATCCAACGACAACAGCTAAAATTTTTATCATAGCCCCTAGGGGTCATTTAGTGGGTTTTAGCAAAATATTAAAGCCAAAAACCTATGTCAAGTCTATAAATCGCCAAGATAGGCACACTGCTCACAAAATGACATGCCCAAAAGGCTTACAAAACTTCCTTAACGGAGAAATGAGCCCTCATATCCAACAAAGGTGCTCCAAATCATGGAAAAGTATCGGGATAAAAATGTCTACTTTCAAAAAGTGGTCAAAGTTGTAAATATGAAGTGTATTCTCCATAGTTTTTGACCAAAAATGGCCTAGGAACAAAAGCAGCTCAAACTCCAATATAACTTACAAGGGGTCGTATAATGGGCTTTAGTAGAATGTTAGAGCCAAAAACCTAACAGTGGAACATACCTTCATATCCAACGAGGGTACTCCAAGGCTGTCCATGGCAGAGTTTTGAGAACATTTTCCTACTATAAAAGAAGTGCTCAAAATTGGCAAAAACAGAAGGACATAATCCACAGTTTTGGACCAAATTAACTCTTAAGAAAAAATGGCTAAATTTTTTTGTGGAAGCCTCTAGGGTTCATATTATGGATAAAAGCAAAATATAAGAGCCAAAAACCTATAGAAAGTCCCAAAATTGGCAAGAAAATGCATGTTACCTCAATGGGTGACGTCTGCCAAAAAAGGGCTTTAAGAACTTACCTAACAAGAGAAGTAGCCCTCATATACAACAAGAGTAGTCTAAAGCTATTGATGGTGGAGTTTTAGGAACATTTGTCAAATCTCAAAAAAGTTGTCAAAATAGCAAACTTAAGTATATAATCCATGGTTTTTGGCAGAAAATGCCTGTGGAACAAAAATGGCTCAAAACTTTGAGGAAGCACCTAGGGATCATATTATAGCTTTGGGCAAGATATTAAAGCCAAAAACCTATTGTAAGTTCCAAAATCAGCAAAAAAATGCACGCTAGCTTCAATGGGTTACGTATGCCCGAAAGGCTAAAATAACTTATCTAACATAAAAAAACAAACTTCATAGGTTACTACAAGGCTGTCCATGGTACATTTTGGAGAAAAAAAATTTGGTTTCCACGAAGTGGTCAAATTTGGCCAAAATCAAAGAATATAATCCACGATTTTCGGGCCAAGATGGTTTGGGAACAAAAGCGACTGACTTCACTTGTGGAAAACCCCATAATGTAATGGGTTTTAACAAAATATTTTTTAATTTTGTAGCGGAAGGTTCTATCAAAATCTTAGCGCCAAAAACCTATGATAAGTCCCAAAAAAAAAAAACAAAAAAAAAAACGCACACTATCCTTAGACCTTAGTAGGTGACATTTGCCAAGAAGGTTTAAACAACTTCTATAACATGGAAACGAGGGTTCTCCAAGGCAACCAATGGTAAAGGTATGAGAACATTGGAATTTTTTCTAAAAAGTGGCCAAATTTGGCCAAAACCATGAACCGAAGTATATAATCCATGATTTTTTGCCCAAAATGGCCCCTCACCAAAAACAGCTCGCTTACTTTAATTGGAGCCCTAGGGATATCATTATGTGTTTTGGTGGGTTTTAGCAAACTATTAGAGCCAAAAACCTATGGTAAGTCTCTAAATCGCCGAAAAACGACGGTAGCCTCAACGGCTGACGTGCCCAAAAGACTTAAAAAACTTCCCTTACAGAACATGCCCCCATATCCAACAAAGGTGCTTCAAAGCTGTCCAGGTAAATTTTTGGGAAAAGAGTTGTCTACTTCTCGACAAGGTGGTCAAAGTTGGCCAAATCCAAAGTATAATCCACAGTTTTTTGACAAAAAATGGCCTAGTAACAAAAGCGGCTCAAACTCTAATATAAGTCACTGGGGGTCGTATAATGGTTTCAGCAAAATGTTAGAGCCAAAACTATGGTAAATCCCAAATACGTTAAAAACACACGTTAGCTATATTGGATGACGTGTGCTGAAAGGCCATAAAGACATCCCTAACAATTCAACATACCGTCATATCCAACAAGGGTACTCCAACGTTGTACATGGTAAATTTACATTATTACAAAGAACATAAATCGTAAGATAGTATAACATCTAACATTTCTCTCATAAACGGAGCAAAAGGAGATTTGGAAAGGACTGCATGGTATATATAAGAAAGATAACTTACTTAGGGAGGAGCGGAAGGGATATTTACTCCCAGAAATTTCAAGATGTAAGGTAAATTTGATATTCAGGAGAAAGGCAACAGATCATGGAAATATGGAATCCAGGCAAAGGCTAGACATCCACCCATATTTGATACGAGTACTTATTAAGACTGAGTTCATAACTTTTAACCCCCGAACTCCAACAGCCAAGATGAATTTTATAAGCCACATGAATAGTAAGAGAACCATATTTTATATATACATGTGTTGACAATAGGCGCACCCACGCATGCAGGAGAAGGTTTACTAAAAGATTACCATTTCCCAAAAGTTTTGCCAATTCCCATGGAAAGATATAGACTACAATTAATCAAGAAGCTAGTTTGACTAGGCTGAAATCAGTTAAGAGTGAATGGTTAAAGGTAACAACTAAATTCAGGACATATTGTGACAGGACCATCTCAGTCAACAGACTTTATATTCCTTATAACCTTATACATACTTTCACTCAGATCTGACATACCTTGTGCGAGTGCCCTAACAATTTCCAAGTTTAGCGACGTGACCTGTAACAAAAGCAGCAAAAGAATAGATTTTGAACAATCATCCAAGTAAGTTCAGAGGACAGAAATGAGTCCGTAACTAGCAATGCAAAGGTAAATGCTTTACATCAGTGCATAGTGATAGGCAAACTGAAGTTCCTTACTGATATGCGGGTAGCAACAAAACCAGCTCTGACCAGAGACGTATTCAGCCCTCCCTTATGCACGCTCGATTTACTGGCCTGGAAATGTCCAAAAGAACCTAAAACAATAGATAAAAAAAACCATAAGCTAACTTCTTGCACTTGGCAGCTTGATCCATGAATATGGGTCAACAGTTACATAATGAGAGACCAACATGAACACACAATGAGTATGTCATGACTCATGATCATGCTTAGAAACTTCATTTTTTCTCTGATGAGAGCATTGATGATAATTAGATGATAAATGATTGGCCATGTTACATGTAACTCAATACTAAGTATAGCAATCGTGGTCCTAAACCCCTTATATTCCGCTACTTAAGATCTTTGCCAAACCTGAAAAATTCAGTATGTACCCAATCTCACACCTTCTATCGACTATCCTCCTGTCATTTCTCAAAGCTTACTGAAACAAAATCACTCACACTCTGTGATTCAATCACCAGATACATAATCGCAAAATCATGGTACACAGACTGTGAAGCATAAAACCAAGAACGGCTATTCAGAAATGATTTGTGTTCAATTTGACCAATAGGATGTTGGCTAAGTGGTTATGATTGAGGTACTTCGTTCAATAGTCAAGATTCCTGGTTGTATAATAATATTGAATCAACCCTTCCGATTCACAATTGATTCAAATGAAAGATGGTTTGATAAATGTATTCTCCTCTACAACCAGAACGATTACAAGTTCACAAGTCATAACATAGCTATCCAACATCAGGTCAAAAACATTCAGATAATGCAAATCAATCGGCTATCCAAATAAAATCAACTAACCAGCTCCATGAACAACAATAAAGTTGCTAGAAACCTGCAAAGACTGATCTTCAATCTCATCCAAATTTACGGAAACATCCGATTTCCCAGGTCTTCTACTCCAATCCATCCCAACAACTTCACCAGACATCATTGCTTCCCTCAAGTGTGTCGATACCGCTCTGAGATTCTCATCATTGATCTTCTCGAATTCATTCTTGCAAGTTATAGCTGCACCCCCTAATATAATTTTGCAACAAAACAATTTACCAAATACCAATGAAATCTTTGCCAAATTTCAACAAAACCCACACTTTCTGCCTACAAATTGATCTTGCATGAACTTTAATCGTCCCAATACCAACTACCAACATCATATTTCTTGCAATCAAATGCAGTTATCTCTAAAAATCTTAACTTATTCATCAATTTGCTACTTTAGTGATCAATAATCATTTAATCTACATAATAACAAGATAACTAACAATACCCAAAAGCTAAAAAAACCATTACACCAAGGTAAAAACATAAATGGGAAACTTATTAAACAAGTTTTACAAGATATAAATTGATTCAACTGATGAAATGGGAGTGAAAATACTAACCCAGTTTAACAATGCAGCGGAGGGGTTTAGTGAGGGAAATCTGAGGTTGTTTCTCCATTGAATTCTTTCTCTCTTTTTATGAGGTTTGACTCTTTACTGGTCTCCTACTCCTTCAAATCTCAGTCTCAGTTGGATCATTCCCAGGTGCAAAGGAATGTTTTCTTTCGAGGAGGGATACACCAATTACCGTGATTGCCAATCACAGAAATAGAACCGTCATTTTACCTATCGCCAACCAACCAAGTTGTACCACCATAACAAGCACTCAAGCACACACCAACCTAGCCGTAGTTACATCACCAATTCGGTCAGGATAGTCTAGTTAAATTGAAGCGGTTCGTACACCCTATCTTTACGGCTCATAGAGAACCAATGCCCATCTTCTAGCAAGGTGGAACAACCCTCTTCATTGGGAAGTCTTCCCTCATTCATTTGCACGTAAACCAAATCACTCGATACAAAAGCCTAACATCAAGTTCGGGAAATCAAGAGAACTTTAATTTGAAGCAAAGAAGCTCAAATAAATCGTTTGTTAAGGACTTTGTATCAAAACCGCATAAAAATACTAATTTATTTTTACTTTTCTTTTATCCTAATTAAATTGATGCATATTATTGCGAGCTCGAAATGAGGAGTATGTACTTCAGAGTATAGAATTCAGTGATAGTATTAGTAAAAAATTTTAAGAAGCAATAATTAGAAGATGGTGTGCACGAACTTGGTAAATGGAAGAAAAATGGGCAGATATCATTCAATATTCATGAGCAGATACAGCTAATCATCGTGCTTCCTTTCAACCCATCAATCATATACATCACTCCATAATTAGGATTAACTAACTCCTGCGTCACAACTTCAACCGTACTCTTTCCCAAAATAGTACTTGACTAATCTTCATGATTTGTGGTTACTTACAATATTGTGGTGTCTACACCAAAACTGTTCAAGTGAGACAATAATCATCTTTTAAAAAACAGATCTATGGAGTACTATTTTGCAAAAAGTTTCCACGGCGGCTAAACAATATAGTCGATTACACTGTCTAAGTTATTGTAAACCCTGTATTTTTCTTGGTTTTTTACGTTTGATTTGAAATTCTCTCACAGATTCAAACAAAACGTAAATAACTAAAAAAAATGAAGGGAGTAAGACCGTTTGATATTAATATGTACAGTAACGAGTTATAAATCTAAAGAAGAGGACCACCTAGCAATAATGTAAACAATTTATTATGTCATTATGTGCAAGAAATTGGATGCAACATCTAACAAGTGTCAAACCCACAATAAGGGGGTAGATTACAATTAAATACCGTGATGAATGAATATGCCACTTGATTATTTGCCATTTTCGTTCAATCATATTCATTCTCTCACTCTTTTCTATATAGCCGCCTACCTTTATTTCTGTCTTGTTTCTACTCGCACTTAAGTTGCACTCGAAACCAGCCAATGTTTAAACTGAGGCTACACAAACTTCAAGCAGCAGCTAGTGCAAATCAGGTTATTATCTTCCTCTCATGTTGTAGCATGTTGCATTGTTGCATGTAGAGTACAACAGAACGCATGAAAAGACACATTACATATTGGACAAAGACAAAAAGGTATGTAAAGACATGTCTCCTAGGCAATTTGTTGAGCTGGTACGAGAAACTCGTTTAAATGGTTTTGAGTGGCTTGCCTTAAAAATGAAATAATTTAAAACCCGGCGTGAATTAAAAGGTAATAGATAATTGAAAACAATTAACGGATTGAGTAGTGGATAATCATTGAAATGACAAAATAGTTAAAACGTATCCATTGTCAAAAGTCAAATGTGTAACTACCCATTGCTCACACTCATCAAAATCGATACCCCTCAAAGCAATTCAAGCAAAACCCGATGGCGTTCTACGATTCATTGCGCTTGTATACTAGCTAGACCACTAAACCTACAATATTTCAGTGATAGTTAGTCGAGGACTCGAGGGTGAGATGTATTCTCTCCGAATATTTCAAAACTCTTTGTATGATTGGAACAAACTTAATAAACATCTAATTTGAACATATAAGTATGTATTGGGGCCATACGCTACTAATTTAAGTGAAACTCATGAATCATGAAGCTCTGTACAACTTTACTATTTATATTTACTCCTGAGTAGTCCTGACAAGTAAATCCCCATGGTGGGCTTCCAAAAATAATACTCGTAGTTATAGAAAGAGGACAAATATTTCCACTTTTAGACCTTGAAGACAAAATATGATAGCTGCAGAAAAAAAAGAGGAGAGAGAGAAAAAAAGAAAAGAGAAGGTTTTTCTTCATCTTCATCCGATCTGATTAAACATCACTCATAAAATATCGTACTACAATCAATTAAATCTTCCCTTTTCCAAAAGCTTCTCTGTCACTCTACAATCAACAACAACAACAACATCCGCACACAAAATTTTTCTTTCTTTCTTCAAGTAAACAAACAAAAAGTTTCCTCACTTTCTCACTTTCCTTTCATTTTTTTCGCACATTATCCGAAAACAATTAATTATAATTATATAATAATATAATTATAATAATTACCAATTAATTATTTTTCTCAAAGTTTATATCTTTATTCATTTTTATTAATAATCTTATTATCATAAAGTCAAACAAATTTTAGAGAAGTAGAAGAAAAATTATCTAGAAAAATGGCGGAAAACGACACCGTCCCAATCCCACCTACGAAGCCACCGCCGCCGACACGGCCGACGCTGACTCTGCCACCGCGGTCAGGGATCGAGGCGATGTTTACAGGGTCGGGTTTCGGGCTGAGCCCGGGCCCGATGACGTTGTTGTCGAATTTTTTCTCGGAGAATGATCCGGATTCCGATTGCCGCTCTTTCTCACAGCTCTTAGCTGGGGCTATGAACTCACCGCGTCCGCCGCCGCAGCAGCAGCCGCAGGAGGATGGTGGTGAGGCGGAGAACAACCTGTTTAGGCAGAACAGGCCCGCCGGGCTGGTGGTGGGTCAGGCCGGGCAAGGGCAGGTTGGGGTTTTTATGATCCCACCTGGATTGTCCCCTGGCCCACTTCTTGATTCTCCTGGACTGTTTCCTGGTCAGGTTTGTCTCCAAAGTTTTCATCTTTTTTTACTTTTTACTTTTGTTGTTTTGTTTTTACTGTCTAGGGAGGTTCAGATGTACGCCACTGTGGTGGTAAAAATCGGGTTTTAGGGGGGGTCGAATGTACGCAAGCCTTTTCGAGTTTTTTTGGGGGTTTGTGTGAATGGGTGTGTATTGGTTTTTGAGTTGTGAGTTGACCAAAAGTGTAAGACTTTGGGGTTTGTGGTATATGATGATTGTGTTTTATGATGGAATTTTGTGCATTTTTTCGTCTTGGTTTGTTGGAAATGTCAATTAAATGGCGTATTGTTGAAGAATTTGCATAATTGTCTGCAAAGCATTTCATGGTAATTTGATTGGTGAATGATTATCATGATTTCTATATGTATCATGTTCTAAAAGAATAAAATTTCGCGCTGATTTTCATTCATGTTGTGCTTGATAGCATTGTGCTGGTCTAAATGAGCTCCCACCCTCATTGCTTTTATTTCATCTTTTCGGTTTTCTGTCTTGCTACAGCCTACAAAGTAAATGGATGAGATTTAGTACTAAGACTGAACAAGTGGGGATGTTGTAACTGGAGACAAACTTTCCCTAAGAGCTGGCTTCACACTCCTTTGCGTTTGCATAGAAATAAAGCACCACACCTGATTTCGCTACAGAAAGGGTAGAGTAGCGCCCGTTCTTATAAATAGAACATAGTTTTGAAACATACAAGTCTATTAAGGAAGTAGCTTTTCCTTGTTCCCTGCACCTCTAGTTGAATGAAGATTATATGGCTTGCCCTTCTCCCTGTTCCAGATCCCTTTTTTTGTTGAGGTTATACGGGATGGAGGTTCTATTAGCAGCAGTTCCGAGCAGATTATGAACTGGAACTAAAGCAACTGAAAAGAAAAGAAAAAAGCTAAGTGAAAAAGAAAAGGCATGACCAGAAGAGCTTCCTCAATTTCTCGATAAAGATAAATATGTCAGCAAGTGAAAACCTTTATTTTCCCCCTTCAAGAAGTCATAAGTAGCATAGTCCCTTAGCGTAATGTCTTGGTTTAGACTTTAGAACTTAAAAAGACTCCTTGTTCTAATTTCAGATGTCTTTGTAGGGTCCATTTGGGATGTCTCACCAGCAGGCGCTAGCTCAAGTTACAGCACAAGCTGCACAAGCGCAAGCTAATCTGCAATTGCAAGGGGGGTTTCAATCTTCATTTGGGGTTGGTCCTTCAGTGTCGGCGCCATTTCCAGGTTTTAATTCAGAGTCATCAATGCAGGAAAATATGATGGCTTCTGCACCTGAATCTAGAGATGTGAAGGAGCCATCACAATTTTCTGGTTCTGATCAGAGACCGCAAGTTTCTTCCATTGTTGTTGATAAGCCTGCTGACGATGGCTATAATTGGAGAAAGTATGGGCAGAAACAAGTGAAAGGAAGTGAATTTCCTAGAAGTTACTACAAATGCACACACCCTAGCTGTCCTGTCAAGAAAAAGGTGGAACGGTCTCTTGATGGCCAGGTTACGGAGATAATTTACAAGGGCCAGCACAACCATGACAAACCACAAAAGCGTTCCAAAGATGGTGGTAATCCTAATAAGTACTCGGGAAGTCAAGGGAACCTTGATTTTGGCGTGCAGCAACAACCATTGGTAACGAATAACACAAGTGAAAACACGGCTTACTCCTCCAGAAGAGATCAAGAATCTAGCTTAGCTACAGAGGAGCATTTGTCTAGTGATGAGGAGGAAGCTGGCAATGATGGAACTAGAGAATCTGGTGGCTGTGAAGATGAACCTGAAGCCAAGAGAAGGTACTAATTGTAATCTTATGGAAGTCGTTTGTTCTCCGAGTCCTGAATTTTCTGGTTCCTCTGACGATTCTGTGTATCTTGCTTGTACAGGAACACTGAAGTGAGGGTGTCTGAGCAACCTGCCTCTCATCGGACAGTGACAGAACCCAGGATTATTGTTCAAACTACCAGTGAAGTTGACCTTCTGGATGATGGTTATAGATGGCGCAAGTATGGGCAGAAAGTTGTTAAAGGAAATCCTTATCCAAGGCAAGTGACTTCCCTTTTGGCTATCTTGAGGAACTTATTGATTATTGTTCATATGTTAAACTTAGAGATTAGTGTATAAATGCTGATATTATTCAATGCCTATATATGATTGTAGCTTGCCTGGTTTTGCATGCTAATATGCCAGTTCCTGTGTCATGACATGCGATAATGTGATAGTTTATCGTATCTTTTTTTACAAATCTGCAAAATCTGTTTTTCAGCTGGTATGTAAATAGAAACAAGGTGCATCACTTGTGTACCAGCTTAGCTTAAAATTTCGACTCCTTTTGTTTGGCGGGCAACTGCAATTCACCCCTTGCTGCTGCGCTTAAAGTTTCAACGATCCTTCGAATCTTTGTTTGGCTGAGCTAGAGACATTCCGCAATTTAGATGAAGTGAGTCAGTGACTATCAAAGGAATTGTCTGTTTCTTGGGACTTGGTAGCATATTACTGGCTCAGCTATGTTGTCATACTTTGCGGGCTTTATGGCAGCATATTATGACTACGAGTGCAATCTATGTTACCCCGATACACCATTACATGTCTTCTCATGTAAGACACATGACTGTTATTCAACACGGCAGAACACATCAATTTAGGCAAAAGGACTGAGAAGTACAAATAGCCATATCCGACAGACCGACACGTAAACGCACACACCCACACCCAACACTTGTAACCAAGTCTGAGTGACATCGGGTGCAATGCATTGCAATCATGCGGATGGACTCTTGTATGAAATCTGGATGATGGTTGTAGATATTGTATGGTAATATCTAGTGCTGATCACATATCTCTAAGTTTGAACTAGGGGACAGTAAGGATGGAATGTGAGGCTGTTGGTAACATTGAGAATCTCTTCTTTTGGAGCTGCTAAACTGTTTATGGTAGTGATGGGTAGTTGGTGATTATTTCAATTTCTTTAATCTGGAGTAGATGCTTTGACACTTTAGAGGGATCTGCGTGCAACTTCTTCCCAAGAATTGCTGACCATGGTATATATGCTTTACAGTTATTGTTTTTACGTTGTCCGTGATATGACATCACATACTTTACTCGCCGTGTACTCAATCGTAAGACCTGTTCATCTTACATCGGCGGAGGAAATGAGAAGCGTCGAATGTATTCTAGTCTAAAACAAACTTTCTGATTCCTGTTTGTGTCAGAACTTCAGTTCACCTTTCTCCTTGCTGCTGTTCACCCAATGTAGCCTCAGCTGACTGGGAGTCTAGTGATTTTTTTTGGAGAAGGTTAGCAGTATCATAGATCAACATAGTTGATAGCTACGTTAAAAACTAGCAAGTTAGTTACAGCATGTCCTATTCACTGGGGGTCCAAGTCTTCCCGAACATGAACTTGAGGGCAAAAACTGAGTTCTGTTCAAAATACATTAAGATACTAGGAGGAAAGTTACAAAATACATCAACAATAAAGTTGGCCTCCATGAGTCCTTGCACACATTATAAAAGATTTGCAAGTTTATCTTTCATCTTGTGCTCGGAGATAATGCCTTGTATGACATCTTTAGAGTCGTTTAGGATGATCGTATGCCGTTAATCATTGGTATTGAAGTCTATTGGTTGATCTAGTGAGATGCTTTGGCCTAAATTGGATATCAGAGGCTTTGACTGTTTGCAGTAACACTATTCTAGTGATCCTTTGTGGCATCATATTATGGTTGGCATATGCTGTTTTTTTTCCGACATTTTGGAGAATGATCTGGAATCTCTATGATGATAATATTTGATCGTAGTGAGGCGGCATCATCTGCATTTCACTTGTCATCGGTCTTAATGTGGATTTGGTGTGAGGATGTGTGATATGCTTTGCAAGATTGCTTCTTTAGGTCTTAATGGATGCCATGGATCATTCATTTTGTGAGAAGTCATCGGATAAAAATTGGCAGAACAAAATAACTGCAGAAAGCTTGAGCTGATGTAATTAAGGAATTAGCTATCAAGGACGTATAGGTATTGTCAACAACAACAATCAAGCCTTATTCCCAAAAGGATTTGGGGTCGGCTAACATGAATCGTCATCTGTAACCGTCAGGTACAAGCCATAAAAATTAAAGATCGTTGCAAACAAGTTTAAAAATGTAGTGAAAACATGTTTATCAAAAGTTTTAAAAATCCATCAAAAGAAAATGAATGCTAATAAAACAAATATATATAGTACTCTACATATTATAATTATAAAACTAGTGAAAAAGGGTATAGGTATAGTCAAGAGAATTTATTGTTTCATTGGCCCTTGAAGTAGCCTCTAAAACTTTTAACGACTTCATCCAGCTTGCTTGGTGGATATATTATGAAATGGAACTGGCTTGATCATATAAGGAGCAGTGTCCTAGACTCCTAGTTTACGGACCTGGAGTCTGGAGACCATTTTAGTGACTGGCAAACTTCTACGGCATTTAACACTTCATGGTTTGAGCCGATAGGCGATAGTTTAGGGAACTGTACTGTTTGATGTTTTTACAGCTTGAGCAGCTACTGGGCTAGTCTACTACCAGGAGATGTTTAGGTGGTTGCCAATGTGGAACAAAGACCATTCTGCTAAGTTATCACTCTTTTAGTGAGGCATGTAATCTATAGAGAAGAGTAGAAGACGATGTTTTTAACTTCTTTTGGTCATTACTTGAGGTGGGAAGTTTATCTTCAGTGCTTCCAGACCATGGGTGCTTCAGTTTTATCTCTGCCATACCCGAAATGTGTTTTAGTTTCTCGGAATTGTGCTTGTAAAAGAATTTAGGTTTGGACCAAATATTAATCTTCCTGTTATCAAAAGACCAAGCCTACAGTAATCATCTTGGTTCTCTACTTTGGCTTGCATATTGTGTAAGAAACTAAGAACACATGCATGCAATGGTGCAACCAAGAATGTCCAGTGTCTTTGAGCTTTTTGACTATTTCTGCAACTTCTAATTTCTAAGGTAACAATTTTTTCTCATCCCATGACATTACGTTTCCCAACCTGTAGTAGATGATGTTGTGTGTTTTGTACCTTATTTTGGTCTATCCTAGAAACGATCGATGCTGATACTTGTCAATAATATTTTTGTGCAGGAGCTATTATAAATGTACTTATGCAGGATGCAACGTTCGCAAGCATGTAGAGCGTGCACCCACAGACCCTAAAGCGGTCGTCACGACTTATGAAGGAAAGCATAACCATGATGTTCCGGCTGCTAGAACGAGTAGCCATAATACAGCCAACAACAGTGCAGCACAGCTGAGACCTTACAGTTCTGGAGGCAATAATAACGCCTATGTGGGGAAGACAGATTTCACTCGTAATAATCAACAGCCTGTGGCACTATTACGGTTAAAAGAAGAAAGGATTACATAGATGCAGGAGTCAGAAGAAATGTATGTTCCCTGTCAGAATGCCATTGTTTCATGCACTCTGTACTTTTGCTTAAATCAGTCCACGGAATTTGGCCTGAATTTTGTCGTGGCTATAAACCGTGGCTATACACAGGGAAGAACCAAGTATACAGGAAACAGAAGACATGCTTAGAATCGACAACGCAGACAGGAAGGTTGTGTTGTAATCAACAGTTTCCTGGTGTTGTATGTACACTAGCATAGTAAAACGTATTGTTTTTGACATGTATTCTTTTGTATATGTAATACAAAGAATTGTTGTAACAATGTTCATTTCATTAGGATCACAAATTTGAATTCGAATAGCAAGCTCCTTGTTTCAGTGTCTTCAGCAGTGTTCCTATGCTTTTATCACCCAAGTCATTTTGATTTAATTTATTTGAGACATTTCGCGCTTATTGGAGTATTTCTTTGCAACTATTTCAGGTGACAACCTGAAATTAATTGCAGTGCAATAACAACTATTCGAAAGTTTTCAGAAGACGCGATTCCTGAAAAATTTCAGGGCCTTGGTGGACGTAATATATGGAGTCGGAATTGCTGTTTGATAGGGAGTGTGGTACAACTCCCATGGAGCTACAAGTCCCATGAAATCGCTGGTCTGATATATATCATTATACAGCATAGAATAAAATAGATAATAAGGTACAAGATAACCCCTGCTGGCAAAAATTTAGCATGATTGTTTACCCTGTTACTTTTAACTAAGGCTTTGTTGTTGCTGCGCGCCTGATACTGTTCCGAGATCACTTGATTCGTCACTGGCAGACTATCATGTGTTCATGCTACTGCATTGCGCTGAAGAATGGCAAGGCCTACTTCCGAGCTCTTGCTGTAAACGATAGCAATGCTACTTAAATATGGAGTGTCCTGAACTCGAAATGCAGAAAAATACAAGACGCAATGACACAGGGATCTGATTGAATAGAAGGACTGCTACGAAGATGGATATCGATTCCTAAGAAGGGTTGTAAGAAAAGAATTTCATTTCCTTATCTTCTGTCCCTTCTGTTTGGCTAAAAATACAATGAAGAATACAGATAACCAACTATACAAAGAATGTGTCGACTGTCTTTCATACTGTGAGTTCTGGATGTCTTCTCAGGAAGCTCTTCCGCAGTTAATCATCGTTGAGTGTCATCAATGTGGGTATTTGGCCGTGATTTACAAAGTCGAGTTTGTTTAATCTCATGCAACACAAGACCTTCTCGGGAAGTTCCTCTTGCTTTTGAGCCTACACCCCAAACAACAAAACAATGGAAAATTGTTGTTAACACCAAAACACACTGAAAACTGAAGAAATGTGCAGACTTTTTACAGGACATTTGAAAAGAGGGTCTTAGAAATGTACCTGAATAGTCAATCCTAGATCGAGGATTCCTAATTTCAAGCGTTCCCGTAGTGACTCCAAAGCTTTCCTGGATACGTAGCTGAATCGATGTACATCTATGTCGATTTCAAAGTAGTCAGGTCCCTGCATGAAAGAAAAACAAGCAGATGAGCAGGCCAGAAATGTATCTTAGGAATACTGACAGTAGCAGTGCTTCTTCGTTTCTGTTTTGGAAATTTTATTGAAATCTAGAGGATACCGAGACATGGAGGTATTTATCAGTTCAGGAAATATCGAACCTTAAAGAACTCATGCTGAGGACGCGACAGCACAGGCTTATCCTTATATGCATTGAGGAGTCTCTTCTCAGCAGAGCTCAACTGAAGATCCTCAGGATTTACCACCCCAGACAAGATTTTAAGTCT
>JBBYHQ010052804.1:0-31631 GCA_038382645.1 Spergularia azorica | reverse complement strand
TTGAAACTGCATTGTCTGACTTGAAAAAAGGACTTCTATCTAAAGCAGGTTGTTTATCAGAATTTACGTTTTCTCCAACACTACCATGTTCATGAGAAATAACGGGTATTGCCTCAGTCAAATTTCTAGGGATAGCAACTGTTTGTCCATCAAACACCTCAGCTGTTGAAGACTGTGGGACTTCATTGCTGGTAGCCTCAAGATCAGAGGCCCTGTTGTCTGGAGCTGATAAGGCTGTTTCACTTGAAGACCTTTCAACGGATATCACTTCCTTCTGCACAATCTCCTCAGGGTTAGCTGAATCGGCAGCACTACTAGCAGTAGAGGATTCTGCCTCTGGGTTTGCTGACACCACTTGTGAGGATTGGGTTTCTTCCCCGGAGATTCCCGGATAGTGTGGCTGAACATTATCGGAATGACCACTTGACAAACCCTTTCCACATCGAGAACCTTCAATATACATTTTAAGAGATGTTATCTCTGCTCTACAGTCATTCAGCTCCTTTCTTCGGCTCTCAGACAACTGCTTCATCTTTTGCACCTATTATAAGGTAAGAGAATGAACCTTCCGGTAGACATAACTACATATGTCATAAAACCAGGTATCATCAATATAGATTTGAGAAATACCAGAATATCCTTCTCCTTCAACTCCTTCTGCAAACTATCTACAGATCTTGTTAAAGCTGTTATTTGACCATCAGCAAGTTCTTTATTCTTCAAAAAACAATCCTTCTCATCATGTAATTTCTCATTTTCCGTCAATAACAACTCCTTTTCCCTAAGCATCGCAACTTTTTCCTAAAAGGGCAACATTTATAATAAGATACAAGCTCACATAGAGCTCAATAACACATTATGAAAAGAATTCTAATTTTAAGGAATGATCTTAAACGGACCTCGGCAGCCTCTTCGGTGGATGAAAGATATTGATAATAATAATGGCGCAAGGCATCTGGCACACATGCAGGTGAGCTTGGCCAAGAGTCCAGGTTTTGGTCTGTCACCTGAAGTCCAAGATTGATTACCAGGGTAAGAACCAACACTAAGAAAGGTATGAGTTGCAGGTGGGAAAATCTGGGAAGTAATTTAAATTGAAAGTTACACCCAAGATACAAGAAGTTACATACCCATGTCGTTAGTTAATGCAACTAAAGTGATTTCACTTAGACTAACATGGTTTCACCTAAACTAGCTGGCCATACATCTAATATGACGTACTGATCTGAATTTTATGGAAATACATGAACAAATAAATAAATACCGACAAGCTGAGCCAATAAGTTATCTAGAAAGGGTAGAGGATCAGAGGATAGAGCCTATAGTGTAGGACAGAAATACTAGTTTCATTTAGAAGATCATATAGACTTGGTTAAGTCCTTCAGGATTACACCTTCCAAAGCCCCAAACAATTGCTTATGAAGGGAGCCACTGCAAAATCGCCAAAATACAGAATTTAAGTCTCAGGGTCAGGCGGTCAGGATTACCTCCTCATAAAATGTCATTGCAGTTAAGCGATACCCTGCCAAAAGTAAATATTCCTTGACAGCACAGTTGAGATCCTGCCTTTCAGTATCCTTCACAGGACCCAAGTTGGACAATGTTGTTTCCTTCTTTTGCCGTTTAAGATCAGGAAGGGATTCGACAGAGACAGTTCCATTGGAACCTGTAGATTAAACATTTTCTGATTTTAACTCACCATTGCTCGTTGCACAATAATTGCAAAATGAGTGGAGCACAATCACTATAACCATTTAGGTAGATGTTAACATAAATGCATAATTCTAAGGATAAATTGTTAAAACCAACCTTACATACTTTCTTTTCTCAAAAACTCTACCTCTTTATACACTTTAATTAACAGAACACTACCTTATAGGTCCTCCTTTCTTTCAAACAAAGGCCTTACGTATTTTTTTCAACAAAACACTGCCTTGTAAGACTTAATTCTTTAAAAAAACTGCCAAGAAATAGGGGGCAAAAGTAATTTTCCAGCGACTACAATTCAACACCGGAAAGTTGATTTTATCGCCATGTTTCATACTTTGGTAATGTTTGAAAGAAAAGGCCTTCAAAGGTAGAGTTTTGTCGGGAAAAGAAGATACAGAAAGTAGTGTCTTCAAACAAATAAAGTCTTAAAAGGTGGTTTTTGTTATAAGGGCAGGCATAGAGTATATATAAGGTAGTATCTGAAGCATTCGTAAGCTGATATGGTAGTATCTAAGCTCTTTCAAGTTTCAACATTGTTTGTATCCAAGTTCTGAACCAAAACCAATTAAAACTTACCATTAGCTTCCTGCAACACAGGTTCAGCTTTCTTCTGCAAATCTGCTTTCACTTTTGTAACATCTTCTTGCGCTAACCGCAGCTCATACTCACACAATGCCAATTTTTCTTGTAATGCTTGTTTCTCTTCCAGTAAGGTCTGAGGGTCGGCAACTATTACATGCATCGAAACAGAATGGTTACATGTTACGTACACTGACAAATTCCAGTAAGCACGCATAAATCTTAACACACTTTGACATATCCATCACATACACGTATCTTGTCGAATGATGTACTTAACTCAGATCCTCTAATATCAAGATATTATTTCATAAACTAATAGTTAGTCTTACAGGTTTCGGTTAAGGTAAACTGTAAACAGCCTCGTTGTTACTGAAAATGATTGGCTGAGTACATCAGAAAATCTCGTGCACCAGTTGGAAGGGATGCACCTCAACCTAGAACACGATCAACACTCGTCCACATACTTAACCCTAGGTTGTGAGTGCTAATTTCACCAAATAAAGCGCAGATGAATGCACATTTTGCCTCCAACAACAAATGATCTCACCACAACAACGCAAGTATTTGCCACTCTCTCACATCTCCTAAACTCCAACCTAGAACAAGACTGCTACTCATAACTCGTCCACGCCCTAATTCCTACGGTTTCAAGTCTCACACTAACTCTACTTGTCCAGAATCTACTCTTTCATTTCGCCGAATAACATCACATATTAAGCAGTTCATCCACTCACATTGCCTCCAACAATCAACCAAATCATCAAATCACACACAACAACACAATTCTCAGCTCCAATTCCCCCAATTTCCGCTTCGTTTCGTAATTTATACCAACAACTCAATCCAAAACAACCTTCCAATCATAAACTCCAGCATCAAAACTTAGAAACATACAATTCGCCGCAAAATCATACAATAAACAATAATACAGATCCAAAACATCATATAATACAAATCAAATGCATAATCACAACAATAATGAAAACGAATCGATCGAAAAATCGCAATTAAAAAAAGGAAGAGAGAGAAAGTGAGAGAAACCTCGAAGAGAATTGAAGCGAGAGATCTGATCAGGAGAAAAATGAGAAGGATTAGAGAAGAATTCTTGAAGACGAATAGCGTGAGCATCTCTACCGTCATCAAGAAGCTCCTGAAGAAGCTCGAATGCGGTTAACAAGTAGTTCTCCTCTAACAAGAAGTTCACCACGCAATTGCACAGTGACGACCTCTCCACATCCATTTTGTTTCTATTTTTAGAAATTGATCTGAATCGGAAATTTTATATTATTGATTGATTGTCCGCCATTGTTGTTGATGATTGAAGCTTTATTTATTTTTTCTGGAAGAATTGAGATTGAGATGATCGTCGTAGTTAGGAGGTGAAGGAGGAGGTACCGAGGTAGGTGATGATGATTGACGACGCAGTGTGTTCAACGTAAACGTGAGCGTGACGCTTCTCGGTGTGTGATCTCCTTTGCCTGCACGCACTCTCATGCTACTTACTCACTAATTCATTTCCTTTTTTTTTTTTTTTGAGAAAGAAATTACTCATGATAAGTAAAAATAGAAATTACTACTCGTAGTAATTTTAGTTGTAACAAAATTTACCGTTTTTGTATGTGTTTTTTTCACACGAATCGCGAATGAGCTATTAACCTAACTGGTATACGAACTCGAGCTTTTCGCTTGTATACGTTGTTGGTTGCGTAATTGGTAAAATCATAATACATACGGAGTATCAATTTTCGCGCGTATGAGCCGGTAAAAATAGCGTTACTGTTAAATTACGGTGGTAATTGTAATGGTGTATATGCATGTTGCTCATTTTAGTGAAGGATTATAATAAATTGCCGCGATCAGTTAGTTTGTTATGTCAAAAGTTTCTACACTTTGAATTGATCTCTATTTGTCATTGAACCTTCAAGTTGAAAAACAAGTTAGAAAAATCGATAATACAATCTTACCTACCTAATGAAGACGTTAGTAAAAAGAGTAATTTTAAACAAATGATGTCTTATCGATTATGAAAAAAAACACATAAAAAAAGTCAATCCATTTGTGGTGACCAAAAAGCAGACAGCAGTACACAACTCAAAACAGTGGAAATCATCTGAAGTTTCAACTAGAATGAAAGATGACATGCCGTCTTTGCAAATTGCATAACATACAGCAAAAAACATGATAACGTTGAAGTTTCATGGTCCAGAAAAATTAGATGGATGACACTTCTGTTAAATAACAGCCAGACATTCTTCTTTCGGACTGAACCCCACCATCCTCTTCTAACAGCCAACTTCACCTGTCAGCTCCCTAACCTGAAACTGTATGACCCATTTCATCCATTCCATCATCCACTTCTAAGCAAATCCAAACACCAGTCCATCTAGCATTCGAGCTCAACCCCGGCTCACGGTGACTGATTTCTCGGCTTATATCGTAAGGCGACTCAGTTTCCGGAAAAACAGGTGCAGCATTGGTAGAGGGAGTAATAGTGCCATGCTCAAACGACAGCCCTGACCAGGTTTCAGTACGATTTCTAGTTCCGCCACTGGTTGTGATGGGTGACAAAGAATTTCAGGCCAAAAGAGGAATTGGGTCAGTTAGAGCAGCTATCAGCAGATATGGAGGGAAGGGTAATCAAGGCACTGGTTTGGAAAGTAAATTTCAAAAGGATGCAACAGACTCAGAGGTAAAATTTACTGTCTGTGCATGTGTTCACCAGACTGAGCCATTGTTAGCTTTGTTTGTTATCATTTCGTCGTTAATGGGGTTTCAACATTTGCGCAGGAGGGGGGTTCAAAGGCTCAAGAGCTCCATATTGCAAAGACTACATTCGAGAAAATCAATCAGAACACAAGATTGGCAGAGACAGTGAAGTCACAAGCTGAGTTTGAGCTACTGATGGCAAAGAGAACAGTCAGGGATCTCACTGCGCAGATAGAAAGGTTGAAACTAAAGGCGAAGCAGAAGACAGAGGAGCATCAGGCTGTTCCTGTGCTGAAAAGGGCTGATAATCAAAGTGCACAAATACCTGATATGGAAAATCATCAGTACAAAGAGATAATGAGAGAGCTGGAGATTATGAAGCGGGAAGTCAGTAAGATTAAGCTCGATATAGCACGTGCATTAGAAGAAAATTTTCGTGCTGAGAAGGAAGCAGAAGCTGCTGGCTTGAGACTCAGGTCGTACATGAACACTGCGGAAAAACTGAGGAGAGAAATCGACGAAGCTAATGAAGAGGAGGTTTTGGTTGAGCTCGCTCAAATTCAGGCACGAAAAGAGCTAGCGGAAATTGAACATCAGAAGAAAGAGGAAGCAGATAACTTTTCATCTAAGATGCAAGAATATAAGAAGAACAAGAAAGTTTTGAAGAATGAGATAGAACAATTAAAACAGCTGAAAGACATACTGGCCATCACCAACTCAGAAGCTGATGTGCTGCAGAATGAGCTAAAGCTGATCAAGGAAATGGATGAGAGGATTGCGAATAGTAGCAATGCCCAGTCTAAGAGCCCAGAAGTTCAGCCAGTCGAAAAAGATCTAGAGGCTGCAAGGAAAACACACGCGTCCATTAAAGCACAAGTGTTTCAAGTCATGGCTGGCATGGATACAGTCAGAATAGAGCTAAACAACATAGTCAAGGAGAAGGAACAGATGGAGAAAATGGAAGCAAAAACCGAAAAGTACATCAAAAAGCTGAATTCAAAACTCCTTAGATCGAAAGATAAGTTAGAAGCTGCCACAGCTTCTGAAGAAAATGCTAGATCAATGTTACCTAGTTTCACAATCTCTCTACAAGAACTTGAGAAGGTAAAGGAGGCAGTAGAGGAAGAGAAGAAGAGTATTATAGAAGAAACAGCAAGCATCAGGGATGATATCCAGAAAACCGAGGCTACAACTGTTTCAACAGAGGACAGGCTACTGGCTGCTATACAAGAGCTGGAAGCAGTTACAGCAGCTGAAGCAAGTGCTTTTAAGAAACTGAAAACTCTTGCTGAAAGTGCAGTTGTCTCTAGAGCTTCCAAGTATACAGATATTATCACTGTGTCGAAGTTCGAGTATGATTACCTATCTGGATCTGCTATGGCAGCAGAAAAACTTGCAGACAAGAAAGTGGCTGCAGCTCGTGCATGGTCAGATGCATTAAGAGCAAATGCGAAGGAGATGCAAATCAAAACTGCATTGGCGAAGGGAGAGATGAAGGAATTGAGACTGAAAGAAGAGGAGTTCAATAAAATGGAGATATCAGCACATGGAAGCAGTATAGCTGAGTTGGAGATCCCGAAGCAGAGAGACCCAGACAATAGCAGCGTCACGGGGAGGACATCAATGACAGAAGACAGTTATAACCTGACCACACCAAGGAAAACAACTTTCAGGAAATCTGTTAGCTCTCCGGCTGCAAGACGTCCAATCATTTCCACTTCTTTGACGCTGAAAAGGAAGAAAAAGGGAGTGCGCAAATTTGCAAACTACTTCTCTAACCCACAGACTGCGACTGAGAACACAGTCTCACCAGAAGAGAGTCAGTGACGGATAAACAGAAACATTTCAGGATCAGATAGGAGAATCGCAGAGATGCATCACACAACACCGTTCATTCACTTTGAACATATTGTTACTCATGTCGGTAGGAATTTCTGTTGCTTGTAAAAATTTCCAGAGGGTAGTTGTTGAGTGTTGATAAATGATATAATAACATTCCTAATGTTATTATAGCCTCTATCAAGTACGGAGTATGAGTCTTTCATAAACTTCACAGGTATTGTTTTCCAGTCCTGATATCTTCTGCCGTTTCTTTATTCAAAGTGCTCTAGGCTGAATGCCAGATAGCAATAAACTTGTACACACTAATTCTTAACAGGTCCTCGCCAAACATCGGGGGAAAAAAAAAACTTACCAGGTTTCTAAGTTCAAAGGTTACGAACCCTATGGTAGTCACATTATATGCCCTAGGTCGAGAATCCTATCTAATTTGTATCACAACATCGAGTCAACACGAGAGAGCATATCAACATGCAGTGCCAAGAAGATACTTGAAAAGGGCATAACTGCAGTTCCTCCATTTGCAAAACAGCAGGCCACAATACACAGTAGAGAATCGACTACTTATTCTTACCATCCATAGCATCTTCTAGGCCATGAAACTGTTTTGATTCGTACATCACCAAAGCACACGGGAAAGACAGGCTCATAGTATATTGAGGGAAAAAAGAATAAGGTAACACAGTTGCACTTCTAGATAAAATCATTAGTCAGAATGTAATGTAGCAAAGGAAACAACGTCGGAACATGCTAAGCAAGTCAAATATGTATGCGGAATACTGGCAAACAAAGAAATCACTTTCTGAAAACTATAGGACACAGGCAACTTACTATATGAACTATAAACACCAGATACAAAGGGATCACTGTCGGCACTTTCGATATTACAGCTTAACAACAAGAAAAGGTTATTTAATTCATAGGCTAAAATGTTACATTTTGATGGAAGTCACATAACTACTACAGTACATTGTTGGTAAGAAATTGTCACTAAGGATGTCTAACACCTTTCTTTGCATAAACCTAGGAGTAACAACTAAAAGTATGAAAATCAAAATTGTATCTGCGTTAAGGAAACATACATAACATTAACAAGATTAGAACTACGACATAAAGATAACACGATACGAACAGAATTACACAAAGGATTCTATATATCTTACTCGGAAATCCTTTTTCAAGAGCAGAAATTCCTTGCAGCTGTGGGATTTGTCATTGCTTACTGCGTAACGCTTTCTGACAAAATTACCGTTGCAGCATTTGTTGTTGTTTGGACCTGAGGAGGCAATGAAGGTACTGAAGGCTGGGTTTTGTATATTTGTGCATGCATAGGATCTTCATATTCACTGACGTAGTTTGTGTTCTCAAAAGAAGCAACAGCAACAGGCTGAGGTGCAGCCGGGGGAGGAAAAGCTACAACTTGGTGGTGATGGTCATCGGTGGATACAGTCACAGGCTGGGTCACCACAGCAGTTGGCTTGCACACTGTAGCAGTATATTCTGGAGCCGCGGCAACAGGTTTATATCCTTCATAGACCATCTGTGAAGCAACCACAACTGGTTTTGACGCAACTTGGGGTTGGCTAGGAGTAACAGTTTGGGGAGTAGCCACAGAATATTGCATAGACATATCATACGGGTTCTGTGCTTGTCCAACAGCCATCATATACACTGGATATGGCTTGTTTATCTGCTGGTACTGCATATGTTGCTGGGATTGAATGTACGGCTGATACATTGTGGGATAAGAAGCCACTGGTACTGAACTTGGATAATATTGGTTAACATAATGGGTTTGGGGACCTGGGTGGTGATAATACTGTTGTGGGAGTGGGGGCGGGGGTGGTAGTGGGGGAGACGGGACTTGTGGGGGATGATCCGATGGTTTGGATATTATATATCCAGACACCTGAACTGGTGTCAACATATCACTCCGAGGAGAACGATCAGAACTCATGCTTTCATGCTCGACAACATTAGCAGAAACAGCTTTCACCTCAGGGAATCCTGATGCATCTTGGTATACAATTGCCTGCTGGCTAAAGTTTGGACTGGGGATGCTGCTGTCACTGAACCATAAAAATAAACCACAGCACTCTAAATTAAGAACGGCAATTCTGAAAAAAGAAAGTGCTCAACACTAAAAAAACGACATGCAAAGTTATAAACTTTTAAGACACCCAAAATCCATAATAACAAGTTTGGGTATCATAACAGAAATTATAGGTCAAAGAAAACTTATAAGGTTCTGTCTTGCCGATGACCTATCATTGAAATACTCAGGTTGGGTTCTGGGTGCCTCTAAATAGTCTGTGTAACTAATAGAAAGCTCATACGCAAAAAAACATACTCTTTAAGAGTCACCAACACGCTTAATCCTCATAGTATCATACCAACATGGGAAAGCATCTTCCACTTCTTTTTCCACAAGATTCTCGCCGACTAATGAACAAAGGATAATGGCAGTTTTAATGAGGAGCGTAGAATGCATGACCGACATCATACTCAGTTTCCCACAAGAAATTCTCAGAATGATGAAACTGGTATTCCATCTAACTAGATTTCCCCTCCTCAGCCATCAGACACATCAAAGTATTAGTATCACCACATGGAAAATGAAGCCTAAACATCAACTTCTCCCAATACACAAATTGATAGTCATACAGTACCAATATAACTGAACCCGCGACCAAACTTCTGTGATTATGTACCCCCCAATAATTGGAAATATCTTTTGATGGCAGCAAGACTCGAGCTACAATAAAGGCAAGCGAGGCACCAACCAGCCACAAGAAGATAGAATCACCTAACGTAAAGATCCATTTCAACCAAATTTCCCACAACCTTACAATCCTCCACTCCATCACAACCATTTTCTATCACCCTACCCCGACACAAACGAAACCCGTCATCAATCATCAATCTCTTTCCTTTCTTACATAATGCACAATTACACTCATACATATCACTAAATCTTCCCAAAGCAAACCACCTAAACTTCAACCATTGCGAATTTGCCAACATCGTAATACCAAGCTACACAAAAGCCCCTACTTCACTACACAACATTACACCACAGTAAGCTCAGCTTTCTTTCCTCGTTGGCGTAAAAATGAAGATACAATGCAAAATTACAAACTTTTCTACTGTCTACTACCAACATTAACCATATCTTATACAAAATCATGAAATAACTGATAAAAATTCAATCTTGCAAAATCAAAATTTAAACAAAATTAATCAACATAATTATACCTGCCCAAGGAATCAACAGACGGAAGAACAACCTTAACATCCTGAAACTGGGCCCCAAGAACAACACCCCCACTATCATCTCCACCGCCGCAACCGCCACCACCACCGCTACCACTCCCACTACCTCTAACCGCCGGAGAATACGAAGACGAGCTGGTGGATCCAAAAGAAGAATTATCCCTATCCCTATCTCTCTCAACCGCAATCGACTCCGGCAACGACGTACCCGAATCACACAAACCCGACCCGGATTTCACCCCGGCGCTCCGTAGCGCATCAATGAACCAGCCCTCCGTCTTCGGGTCATGGAGGAGACCAACGCCGCCGTCGTTGACGGCGGCGTTGAGGAAGAGGAAGAAGCGTATGCGAGAAGGAGAAGGGGAGGAGGAGAGGCGGTCGTATTCGTCAAGCATGTTAGCGAGGTCTTCATCGGTGGAGATGGAGATGAGGGAGTCGAGATCGTGATTAGGAAGCTGGTATTTGACGGTGAAGGTGGCCGACGTCGACGGTGGCGGGAATTGGAGGGTTTTGGTGAGGTGGGCGGTGAGAGAGGAGAGAGAGACGGCGGTTTTACGGTGGACGGCGACGAGGCGGGTTTCGCCACCGGCGTAGCAGAGTGATTTGTCGTGTGGACGGGGGATGATGTGGCCGCCGTAGCTGCACATTAGCCGGAGTTTTTCGCCGGCGGTGCCCGGTGAGGATTCCATTATTAGAATAAGAGAGAGGAGAGAGAAAATGGGGGGATGAGGAGGAGAAAGATGGGTTTGCTATTTATGGCGCGGTGGAGTGTTATTTGATGCTTTTCCCGAGTGAGTGAGTTCCCGGTTTTGTAGCTTCTGGGATAAGCTAAACGGAAATGGTATCAAAGAGTATTGGAGATTAAGACTAGTACGGGTGGTGTCGTGGCGAGAGACCAGATAAGTCGTGTCGAATCCAAATGATAAAAAAAGGCGAAGTTGAGCATCCAAAATTGAGAAACATAAGGTCGAGTTTTTACCCGACTTGATTCTGTTTTATATGAAAAGTGAGAAAGAGCAAATATGAGTTTTTTCTTTTCTTTTCGATGCGTTAGTTACATATGTACAGGGGTGGCAAATGGGTCGTCGGGTCGGTTTCGGATCGGGTTCTGGTGGGTCGGTTCGTATCATGTCGGGTCATACCGCGTCAGGTGATCCTTCGGGTCGGTTTCGGGTTGGGTCGGGTCGGTATTGGGTCGGTTCTATCGAGGAAATTTTGAGCCGGATCGGGTCGTTTTCGAGTCGGGTCACAATCGATTTTAGTTACCGATAGCCATTTATGGACGTTAGTTCTTTTGGCATTACCAGTCGGGTCATTGTCGGGTAACAAGAGGGCGGGTCGGTTACAGGTCAGGTCACCATCGGGTTGTGTCGGTTCGGGTCATCATCGGGTCGGGTCTTGTCGGGTTTGGTTGATCACAGTTTCGGGTCTTATCGGATCAGATTTTCGGGTCAACGAATCGGTCGGAACGGGTTTGCCACCCCTATGTACACGTATGTCAAGTTGTCAAATAACCTATGTCGTGATTTGTAGTTTCAAACAAGGGGACATGCTTAGAAGGGTTGAGGATGGTTGCTTGATTTTGATCTCAAGTTTAAGTTGGAGCTAGCATGACTGGTTTTTAAAGACCTCAAGCCAAGTTTGAGCTCAAATGAGTTGAGTTTTCAGTTTTCACCAAAGTTTGATAGAGGAGGTCTCGAGATACTCACCAATCATCGTTGCTTATTTTATCCTCGCTAATACCAACTGAATTGTCATCATGTGAACGTAGCCAAGGTGTATGTCACCTAAAAGGAAATGAAGAGACATAGTACATTATGAAATAATTCTATCATGACCTCGAGTTTGACCGAGTTATTATAGTTCCCTTTCCCTATGCATGTCTCGAGCTATTTGCATGTTAAGAAGACAAATTGTACTAGCAGATACTACTCGTATATCGTTGTAAGATGTTGATGGATCTTGGGGTGAAATTTCATTAACTCGTTAAATACTACATTAACAGATATTCGATATTTCTACGATCTACCCATTAAATCGATTCCATGGAAATAACACGATAATCAAAATTGACGTTTGCAGAAAGAAATTCCACACACTTTGGCAAGTCCAATTGTCCAAATACTGTTTACAATCATAGACCAGCCCAAAATAAGAAAAAACCAGCCCAAAAAAATAAAATAAAAATAAAAATCCACCTACGAAAAACCCTAAACCCCTCCCCTACTCATATCTTCACAATTACGCCGTTCATTCCAATTTCTTTCATCCATAATTTCCAGAGAAGAGGAGACGAGAGAGAAAGATGAAGTACAACCCAAGAGTATCAAGCTCACGGCGAAAGAGTCGTAAAGCACACTTCACAGCACCATCAAGCGTGCGTAGACTAATAATGAGCGCACCATTAGCAACAGACCTCCGTAACAAGTACAATGTCCGTTCTATCCCTGTCCGCAAGGACGACGAGGTCGAAGTAGTGCGTGGTACATTTAAAGGACGCGAGGGTAAGATCGTCCAATGTTACCGTAAGAAGTGGGTCATCCATATCGAGCGGGTCACCCGGGATAAGGTTAACGAGTCTACCGTTAACGTTGGGATTCATCCGTCTAAGGTTGTTGTTACGAAGCTGAAACTTGATAAAGACAGGAAGTCGTTGTTGGAAAGGAAGGCTAAGGGTCGTGCTGATGATAAGGGGAAGGGGAAGTTTACTGCTGATGACGTGGCTAGTGGGGCCTCTCTTCAGCAGATTGATTGATTGATTGATTGATTAAGTTTTTATTTTTATTTTTGTTATTAATTATTCTTAATTTTATAGTTAGTACTCCGTATAATTTGGTATTCCAAATTTTGGATTTTTAGGATGTTTTTTGTTGGAATTTGGATTAGTGATAATAATAATAGAAGTAATTTTTGGTATGATTTTGAGGGTTTATTTGCTCAGAAATGCGTTACAATTGGTTATAATTTGGCTGATTTTTTTTTGTGTTGGGATGATTTGATTATGTTGGTATGAGCGTGATGATGGTTGTTTAATGAGAATTATGATAGGAATGGTTTAGCATGATGGTTGCAGGTTGTTTACTGAGGTTGGCTTAATGGTTAAGATATTAACTTGCCTTGGGATTTCTCATAAGCTCACAGTATTCACATATATACATTTTATACCGTGTTTGCAAATGTAATCGCGTCTTTCACCCAAACATTCCCTTCCCGTCTTTTTTTTTTTTTTTTTTTGACAATGGTTTAACAAAACAGAAAATAAAAGCTAAACTACGACCTTCCCGTCTCAAATTAGTGATTCTTTGCTACGGAAAGAAGAGGACACGGGTACAATCGTGTTGACGGGGCAACCTAAATCGGGAGGATACTCAAATCGTACAATCGTATACAGTCGAAGAAGGTAGAGAGTATGGCTCTATATGTGCAATGCGAATATGCGATATACTGGTATGCAATAAAGTTGAATATTTGGTAATCAAATTGGTACAAGTAATACATTTTTCCAAGCTCACAGCCAATATTGGAGAATTAAGCGTAACAAAAAAGCAAGTTCACAACCAAAAATAATCATCAAACGTATTATAAGTTGCAACCCGGTTCCGGGGATCCTTTTTCTTCTTAAACCCGAAAATATCGGATTTAATCGTTTCCCGATCCGACCCGGATCCAAACCCTTGCCCGTACCCAAACCCGACCCCAACACCACACCCAACACCAAATCCAAAAGCAAGTCGGAGATGATTCCAAGGCCAAGCAGAAAACCCAGCTCCGCCCACCAACCCGAACCCGAACCCGACTCCACAGCCCACCCCAGCAAGTCGGAGCTGAATAGCTCATTGGGTGAGAAACGTTTCTCATCAAGCCGCCATTTGTTGGTCTTATTTTTCTTGTTGTCTTAATTCCAGTTCCAGAACGTATTGGATGGTTCATCTTGTTTGAGAAGCTTCAATCTTTCTGTGACTGCATTCATGGCGGATTTGATAGGGTAGATTTGGTGTGGATAAGATGGGTGAGATGTGGGTTTTGTGGTATACTATGCGCTGTCTTGTGTTATGGTGTATAGGTGTGAGCCGAGCTGTAAACAAGTGGTCCAGTTCGCGACAATCGGTTGAGTTCGAATTTGAGTCGAGTAGGATTAAACATGACCGTAATTTTATAAGTTTATCCACACCAAGTCGCCATTCGGTGTGGCTACAAGGGTAAAATGTGTGTTTTGTGGTATACATTGTGTTGTGTTGTGTTGTGAGCCGCGATGTATAAAACTGGTCGATAAATTGGTTTCATTCTCAAAATTCGGTTGAAACTGGATTCGAGCCGAGTAGAATTGTACAAGGCGGTAAAGTTTTTCCGGGAGTTGAGTGAGCTTTGATCATTCCAATGTTGTTGCGGGTTCTAAAAGGTTCGAATTCGAAAGATTTAGTTAAATTGGTAACCAACTCAACCAAGTGCTCATGAGTCATTGTTAAAATGTTATTTAAAAATGAAAAGCGTATGATTCAAAAGTTTCACTATCACATCGAGTTCACCTTAGTAGCACGACTCACACTCCACTTATATAGCGAATTTGCATCACACGCTATGACATTTGAAGCGTTGAAGAACATTTAATAAACAAAATTTACACAATGCGAATAGCGCTTGTGTTAACGTGATAACTAAAGATTATAGGATCTTTATGTTTGAAATTAAGTTAAGGTTATAGGATCTTTATATTTCAAATTAAGTCACCATGTTTTATTTTTCAAGCGATTGTGTTTTGTTGCATATCTATGCACATGCTGGTCCTTAATATTTGGTGTAGTTGAGTCGAAGTTTCTAAGGGCTTGACAAGATGACGACCAGTTTGGTCAAAATCCCTAACAAGACGAGTCTATGAGATGGAGCGGAATGCTAGACAATTCTTAAGTCAACATTGAGTTATTGAAGAATACTTCCTGGTGCTAGATGATTCGTTTACACCTTGTGTGACCGTCGATTTTGATGTTCCCTTTTTCACTTCTATAGATCACCATCGATAACAACCTCGTGTTAAAATATCGTATCAGCCATTATTAACAATAGTTGTAATAACGTCGACTGTAAATGCATAGAGTCAACTTTTGATAACTCATCAATTAAAGTAGAAATTGTTTCTATCTAGTTAACAAAAACTGTAAAAGCTCTTCTAGACTATCGAACGACTAAGGATTTTTTTTTTTTTTTTTTGAAACGAAAGGATGGAACGACTAAGATTTAATTGATCACAAGATACGAAATACCTACATCCAAACTATCAGTCTATTACACATATAATATCTCGTTTTCTACGATTTTGGAGCATAATGAACTAAGTCAAACAAAGAATCGTCACACGACTTATTGAATCAAAAATATACTCCCAAAACAAAACTTGATTATGCGTACAAACAACAGAAACCTCTTATCATATACCCAAATTTTGACTTCAGAATTTTAAGTTAGAAGAGCAACACATCACCTCATACGATTTCAAATTTTCAACAGAAGCATATAGAATAAGCTTCTTTCAAACCGGCTTTTGTTGACATTTTCAATGCTGACCCATTTAGAAGGTCCAACATTGTATACTCAGCATTTATAAAGTCTACAAATAACATTTGCTCAGGAAACTCACATACACTCTTCTATTCTTCACATATATATACCCGCATTTTTGGGCTTCTAATCACAAGTTCATCACTACAACCTTAACTCTCTATCTCCTCCAACCCCATTAATCCGCCTAGCGATTAGACATTTTTCGGCCTAATCTTTTTTCTTTTTTTACGAGAAATAATCGTTACAGATTTAGTATTTCATAATGGAATTACTTTCAAGGCCGTTTAATGGCAAAAACTACTGGAACAAGAAGGGGTACAATCTCTTAGACGGGGCGGTCCAAACTAGGAGGAACATGCCCGTAATACACTTAAAAGGTAACGATACGTACAACTTTACCACGAGAACAAAGAGATTTTGGAGGGTTAAAAGAAATACAAGATTGTTGAGGTTGAAGAAGGTGATTTGTTCACCAAAGACATTGTGGCAAAAATTCAAGAATGGTTACATAAACATGATGTTACGTATGGCGGGCGATTCGGGGAAGATTAATGGTGGTAATGAGTTTGGAGAGAAGAGGATCGCACAAGCTAGGAAACTTCAAGTTAAGTACAAGAACATTGATGATTTTGAAGCTAGGCTTGTTCTTGAGATTTACAAGGCTTTGAGCACTTCTAGGGGTTTGTCTGAAATTGCTTAAATCTTACTGCTATATCCTGGATGCAAGTCCAGCAATTCTTTTGTTCCCTTTATAAGTATCTTTTGAAATGTAACTTGTAAGTTACTGTTCTCCTGTGATTTCTTTAACTTATGAGATCTTAAGGAGCAACTGTAGTTCAGTATAAACATACTCCGTAATTGTTTATAATACAAGACTTGTGAATTGCACTCTAATTAGTTCGAAAGTTGTCATGTTTGATAAAAGTTACTGTTTTTGTAGCGGCCTAGTAGGCTAGTACATACGATATTTGATACATAGTTGACGATGTTTTAAATAGCCGGTGACCAGTAAACTTAGCTTTAACCTAGGAGAAAAATTTCAAACAATAAGGTAACTTATAATTTCATAGTATGATGAGATGAAGGCGATTTCATTTCAATTTTCATGGAAAGTTACACTACTAATAAGAGCAGCGGCGTTTACAAACGAGTTATAACAAATACACCTTATTCATTTTAACAAATTTCACCAGCTCGACAAGGTAACATCATTACGAAAATGCTAATATTTTTTTTTTATTTTGGTACAAAGGAGCAGCTAATGCTGCGGGGGTGGGGGTATGAGGATTTGAACCCGGGACAACCCCCAGGTAGGTTGAGTTCCTAGCCACTAGGCCAACCTTGATTCTCCGAAAATGCTAATAATTAAGTTAGCCGGAAGCGGAATTCAATTCAAAGAAACATCACTCTGAGGTGAAATTTTATGCTCAACTGAAACAGAAAAAAAGGTGCAAGTTGTTGGGCTTGGATATGCAAACCAAACAGGCCACCAAACTCAAAACAAGGCTAAACCATACGCTACCAACATGCACACAGATGCAAAATCATAGGACTAATCTGTTTCAGGTACACTAGCCAGTTGGTTACAATTGTGAGTAACAAGCAATACAATCTCATGATTACATTGTTTGTTAGCCTTCTAAACTTTTCTCCCAAATTATTATTTTTTCTTATCTAATTTAAAAAAAAAAACTCAGCAAAAAAAGCTCCAAAAATCATCATGATTGATCCAACAATTGAACCAAATCTTGAAGCCTCCTCCAACCCTCTTCTCCTTCTATATCAAGCAACTTTATACTATATAGTTCACCATGATATAAACACACTTATGTGTATTTAAGGTAGTCCATGAACTATTTGAGCTTATATCAAACATTACTAACTATAGTAATTAATACATAATTGTAGATAAATGTTTTGAGAGAGCATGGATAACAATGATGATTATGATCCTAATTTTTCATACCTTAACACTAATACTACTACTACCTCTTTGTTTAGCCCTTCATCAAGAACATCGTCTCCTTCCACACGGGCGGTCGAGGATGACGTGGCAGCCGAAACCCGTCTCTATAGAGCGCGACTTATCCTTGAAAACCACCTCTACGACGAGCTCCTTAGCCGGTACAAGCTAGCAATCACGCGCCTACGTGAGCTCACAAGAGAGGCTAATGCACTCCAAGAAGAGAATGCGTGGCTCAAGTTAGCCAATGACCACCTCACTAGCCGTCGAACCGGCCTACTTTCATCGTTCGAGCCACCTAATAATGATCACAATGTGGTCGGTAACGGTAAGAAGAATGATATTGTTGGTAGTAGTAGTCCAACAAGTGTGATAAATATTAATGATGATCATGATCATGAAGAAAGAATGGTTTTACTGCCTAAGAGTATATCTGTTCGATCTCCTGGATACTTCAAGCTCACGGCGACTTCAACTCCTCCTGACGTTGTGTCGAAGTCCCTACGTCCATCTCAAGAAATTATCGGAACAGTGAGTTCTTCTTTTCTCTATGATCATAATATTAATTAGAGGTCTCGAGTTTGAGTTATGAAAATGTATTTGAGGTGCGTTTGGAACTTAAATGGAATTGAACCAGAGAATTGTTTACGAAATCGTAACTAAAATTGCCATATACACAAATCTATAATTTTGAGGAAAAATGGGTTTATTATTTGGTCTGCTATTGCATAGACTTAAGATACTAGTTTTGCATTGGTAAACCAAAATTTAATACAATCCTAAACATCATTGATTAGTCACAAATTACGTCTAATAAGTCATATTATCGATTGTAATAGTGTAATTATTTTTAGAGTCCGATATACGATTGGTCGAAAAATGGCCGTTTTAATTTCCTGTACTAATTAATCGACAATTCGACAATTACAAGTTTTGTTGTTGGTTCTTCTTTAATTTAATTTTTTTTATTGCACGGCAGAAGCTGAGGGTGCGAAGAGACGACGTAGAGAAAGCAATAGAATTGGACGTGTTTAACCAAGGGATGTACAAGACAGAGTTATGTAACAAATGGGAAGAGACAGGCACGTGCCCTTACCGCGAAAACTGCCAGTTTGCCCACGGTGTGCCGGAGCTCCGGCCAGTAATAAGGCACCCACGGTACAAGACCCAAGTGTGCCGCATGATCCTAATCGGTGTCGGGTGTCCCTACGGCCACCGTTGCCACTTCCGTCACTCAATGTCTTCAACCACAAGCTAATAAGACTTAGCTAAAATCGCAATTCATTAGTATATGTATTTACTTATTATTCTTTAATTCGTGTTTATATGTCAAAATAAAGTCGGAGATCATGTGGTATTATTAGACACAAAGAAACATGTATGTAAAAAGTAATCTTGTTCATTTAATCTATGTCACAAACAATATTGAGAAGCTTGTGAATTTGAGAAGTTTATAGGACGGTACCCAAATCAGTAACACTTGGATGCGAACATAACATATATGGTTACTAAAGTTGCATAACAAATCTAGGTGTATGTGCAAGATGACTCTTAACTAATTTGGTGAAAATAAGTTGACATTAGAACTACGTTTGTGGTTCTTCTGTGTCACATATTATTCGGTGAACACGTATTTGAGTGAACCGTATAAAGTTATAAAAGCAGCTCAAAAGGAATAAAAGTAATAAAGGTAATACAACCACACAAAACAGAGACGTATCACACATCTTCTTGAAACTCCTGAAAGAGAATCAGATACTGATTATTAACGTGATAACAACACATTCGACAATCTGCATTTCTCCTGAATTAAATGATTCTTCAAAACTCGAATAATTTTTACAAGTCTTGACTCCAACCTTGATTCATAAAAAGTGCTATACACAATGAAAAAAGTAATGCTTTGCTTCTATGATCGATCAAACATTATGATGAGTTATCTTTTCATGGAGATATGTATTGGTTTTTTTTTCTCAAGATATATGCTTTTGGCATGAAATGAAATAAGAATTTTGATTGGAGATTCTTATCAAGAAGCTAATAAAGAGAGATATGGGCCAACGTACTTGTACACATATTGCTAATCACCCAAAAAGGAATGATACGCGCTCCACCAATTTGGGAATAGTCCAATAATTGATGGGCCTACAGCATGACTGATGGGCCTCCTTCTTCCCTCCTCTCTATGAGTGATTGACCCTATAAATTCTTAGGGCATAGGCACATGTGAATTACGACAAAATGCATCAAGAGATAAAACTTGTTATGGGGTTAGGAGAAAAGGTTCCATAAGGATAACAAATGTAGTCATGTCCTGTATTTAAACCATGCACTCGAAAACTCGACCGAAACATGCGAATTTTGTGTTGGTATTGGTTATGGTTGAAAGCGTAAATTAATGGCTAAAACATAGCTGGAATCAAGTCGGGCGTCATGAATTACTCATCTTAGGAGTCACAAGACCTAAATGATAACCATATCTCTTTAATTTCTGATGTTTTGTATTGATACTTTCTTACATATACGAACAAAACGTTAGGACATTTCAATTTAACGAATGGAATAGTTCCTTTATACTTGTAGCTTGGAATAAACAGGGACACTATGCATGAATGCATTGGTTCCAATTTTTCGTGGATGCCCCCTGACGATGCTTTTGACCAAGAGGAATAAGAGTGGGAGGTATAGGGGGATGACACGTGGAATATCAAAATGTCCAAAAATCATGATGAAAATTGAAAGATCACCTTTCAATTAATTTTGCCATATACAATGGTAGCAACAATCTAATACCCCATAAAGCAACAAAGGTCGACCATTGTAGTCCGCCGTGAATGGAAAGATTTTAAGATGAGGCTTTTGTGATTAGGGTGCCTCAATCTTTCTCCATCCTTCTCTATGCTTTATCACATTCCCAACTTGCAAGATTCATCGAACAAACTCAGTTTCACATAAACAGTGTTTGGGTCCGTAGTGGCCCCCCTTATGTACTTGATGTTGCTGCCTCAAATATCATGGCTGCTTTTGCGTAATGAATTTATTGCGTCTTGACTGTTCCTGGAAAAAAAAAAATCACTAATTAGCGTATCATTTCATAATGAAGCTTGTATTTCGTAGAAACAATTTTAAATTTTTGGTTGAGATATCTAATTTGCATACATGAAATTGTATCCGATCTTCATGATTGACACTGAAATCTCGACTGCAAATCCTGAGAGCATGTTCTTTCTCAAGACTTCAAGTCATTCATTGGTTATTGAGACTCAACCATCGACTTAGCCTTTTAATTGAAAATTCGAGATATTTATTTCCGTTTCCTCAAGTTCTTGGTTTTGCTCGATGCTTTGAACAGAAAACAAACAAAATGGCTTGTCAGAGAAACACCTAGTATGTAGCTAATAGTGAGGAATCAAGACTTCAAAGATGTTGCGACAATGCAACGAACAGACAAGACATTGAGATCAGATCGATACTAGACATTTTAATTTGATTTCATAAGTATCATAACCCTTGGTGTATCCAACAAAGAAGGAGAATTATCGATCAAAAGTATATCTGACCATATTCTGAGATGGAGGAGCATTATTCCCTATCAAACTACGTTCTGAGAAACGCTAATGAACCATTTCAACGAAAGACTTAAATCGATGTTTGTAACCTGACTACAACGATTTTATATATCTTCAATAGAAACGCTACACAATATTTCTGATCATAATGATTGTGTTATTTACTCAACTCCATCCAAAGTGTGCACACATTGCAAAAAATAGTGGCTAGTAATGTATTGCACTATCTTGCATGTATGATGGAGATGGACAAGAATATGTACGCATGTTTGATTGAGACACCATTTAAGTTCAAGGGGGAAGAATTAAATTCATAAAATGAGCTTGGTGAAGTCGACAATAAGTTCAGAAAACCATGATACATTGCACAATGCTATAGTCTCATGAATCATATGATTTTGTTGCAACCCCTTTGAGAGTTCTCTAGATATTAAAAGCTGTATAGGCTAACTTTTTGTTGAACATAAAGTCTAGGTTAAGGATATGACCGACGGTCCAATTAAAATACGATGACAAACCACACAAATCACTTGGATTACGCCTTTGATTTGCACACCATATGCATTTGTCAACGTCTTAGCTTACCTTTGTTTTTTCCCGTTACAAAGAGGAGCAAGCCCTGAAAACAAGAAACTAAGTAGCAACTAATTTAAACAAGGTCTCGACTCAAAGATGAATATTTAACCTTTGAAACTTTGCAAGTATATTGATAAAACATGCAGTAAAATTGATTTACTGAAGCATGCAGTAGGGCCAGGGTTTCTGATAAAGCATTGCAAGAGAGGAAGATCAGGAGATAAATTAAACCATGTGGATGTTTTAAGCTTAAAAAATTGGCTTTTTTCCTGATAAGTTTCCTAGAAAGGAATATAATTAAGATATGTGTTATCCTCTTTAGGAAGGTGCATTCACATTATTGTATCTGATATGACCTAGTGTCATCATACACACAAGACTCCCTAAGTCCTACCCCTATAAATATAGGGTTCTGTAGTGTAAGTCTCCACAACAAAACCAATAAAAACCCACAAACATAAAAGAAAAGCTGAAATCTTCAAGGTTGTGCTGATCATTTTGTTCATGTTGATTATTATCATCATCATCCCAAAGACATGCCTTTAATTTTGTTGACTTGCCCTTAAATTGTAGGGTATGTACTGTATTAAGAGAGGAGGCAGTGGTGAATGGAAGCTGACAGAAGATAGAGAGCACTAAGGTTGATGTGCATTATTACTGCATCTCATTTCCTTTGTGCTCTCTATCTTCTGTCATCACCTTCTGCCCCTCTCTCCTTTTCCTTCTTTCTTGTGTTTTTTTGTTCATCGTTTTCACATATGACGAATCATGTTAACCGGCCTTACATTATTTTACGATTAAGCCCTTAACTTATTGATGATGTTAATTAAATGCTGTATGATTTCGATCTTTTGTAGAAATGCTGAAAAATAACTGATTTAATAAGTACATGTGAAGTATGTTAGTTAATATATAGAAGGGGTGATGGATATGGAAGTTGCTGACAGAAGATAGAGAGCACAGATGGGTGACATGCCTAGAACATGCATCTCATTTCCTTTGTGCTCTCTGTCTTCTGTCATCACTCAACAACCTCTCCTCCAACAAAATCTGTTAGTTCAATTATTGTCGGTTTCATGTTAGCTGACCTTAGATCACTTTGGAGGTAACAAGTTACGGCTCGTCGATGCTGTTGTATGATTGTTTAATTAAGTAAGTACATAGTAGCATACATACCTTAAAAATTAACATAACCTATTGTAGACACCCTACTTGAGCACCCATTTTAGATTCTAATCAGCAGAGAACATACAATACATACCATTAAATGTTAATATGTTTGGGTAAAATATCATTTCATTGGTAAATCTCCTCTTCATGAAAATGTTTTATTATTACTGTAACTTTTCTGAAGTACACTAAACTTTTTTATCTTGCTTTCTTAAAAGTTGCAGCATAGATATAGTCAGACTTTTGATCTTTGCAGGGTTTCATGCATATGCTGCTTTAAAATTGAAAGGGATCCCTGATATACCCCCACTATTAATTGGAGGACTCGGAACTGTGAATCAGAACAAGGTGCAAAATTAAATTTGCACACAGATAACCATTGTTTATTTGTCAATTATTAGCCATATATATACTAGAATGATATGTGGTCTTTATTTTCGAGTTGTATCTATGACGTAATTGCTACCACATATAAACATTACTCTTGCAACAACATTAATAATGACAGTACACTCTAGTAGTATGTAGTTCGGTTGTTCAAGTTCTTACTCAATCATTATACGTCTGTCCTATTTTCGAATCGTATCTATGATGTAATTGCTACCACATATAAACATTATTCTTGCAACAATAATGACACTCTAGTAGTAGTTCGGTTATTCAAGTTCATTCTTACTCTATCATTATAGGTCCGTCCTATCTTCGAATCGTATCTATGTTGTTATTGATTGCTACCACGCTCTCACACACAATAACAACACTACCGTATCTATAAACAGTTCCAATTCCAAATCCTCGAAACAACTAACATAAGCCATCATCATAATATAAGCGAACCTCGGTCTATTATATTAACTCGAGAGAACATTATTTATGCTTGTACTAGCTAGCTAGTATTACTGCAGTGAGATCTATCAAGTGAAATCTGCGACATGCATGTACTTAGCTTGTTCTGATCTGAGGAGAGAGAAACATGCAGCGGGAGAGTGAGAGTGACTGTCGGCTGACCAATAAGGGGTTGTTTGTCAGGGAAATCAAGAATCGCAAGTTTTGCACGAATTTGGGTGTGTAATCTGACTGTTCATGTGAAATGCTATGAGAGCTTACCCTATTTACTTATTTAGTCACCCAAGTCAGTTTCCATTTTGAGAAATTGCATAAGGACACTTGAACCTTCTCGTGCACATAAAGTGACGGACATTGTACTTATTATTATGGACTTAAGGGTACATTATATAGTACTTCTACTAGCAGATAACTGCCAGTGGTCTTAATTAATTTCTAGTACCCTTGTCGTACGTGTACTTGTATGTGTGTTTGGAATAATGTATGATGTATATATCGAGCTCGTGAATTGTGATAGCTTGATCGCTCTCTTCCTTAAGTCGATATCAATGAGCTTATAGCTTAACAAAATTGTCCTAGAATGTAACGCCAAAGATGCAAAATGTTGTCTTACACTGTGAGGTACGTCCTTTTCATCTTCATAAGCGTAAAACATTCCAACACATCAAACACACCAATTTTGACTAATCTATCAATGGACGACGATAGAATGCACCTCAAGTTTTACATTTTGTACACCATTGTCCCCGTTGTGAACACAAACCCCTGGTTCTTATAATGGATCAAGCCAACAACTCCTTGTTAGTTGCCCACCATACCTCGGGTCGACCAAATGTTGAGCAATGAGTAATTGTCCAACAAGAGCAAGTTATGATAAAACCGTCTTACGCGAGAATTTGTAGTGCTTGATTGTGAATTAACTACCAGTCTACTAAATTGCAATCAACCACTAGTCCATATCTTCGATTCTTCATGCATACATCTGCCAATAATTCATTGATTCTACATTTCTACCTCATTTTGTTCATCTATAAATATAAGTCCATCACTAATCCAACCTAATGCAGTTTACGGCCCAATAATAAACAAACTAAATTTGGGTTTTAAGAATTACTAACATGGCACCTCCAGGCCATGGCCCAAGCCGAGACCCACCACCACCACCACGAGGTCCACCCCCACATCCACCACCACCAGGTCCACCACCACATGGTCCACCACCGCCTCATGCACATGGCCCACCACCTCCACCAAGCCCATTTGGTTCTCCACCACCATTAGGCCCACCGCCTCCAAACCCGGCTTTTCATCCACCTCCGCCAGGCCCGCCACTGCCACGGGGCCCACATGGTCCCTATCATCCATGATCATGATCTGAGTGCCAAGAAGATGTCAGTGCATACGTACTTGCATCATACTGAGTCAACATAGTAAAGTAGTACACGAGAGCGTAAATAAATCAGTTATGCATGATGTATGTGGTACATGTGCATCAGTGCATATATTTAGATGCAGTTCTGAAACATTAGTGTGTGTGTGACGCTTACGTTTTATAAGTCTTGTTTTCTTGGCATCTAATATCTCACTTTATAAAGTAGCATCAACTATTTGAGAATTGTCTCGACTTCAAATCTTTATAGTCCTACTCCGTATTATTTACTCCGTATTACGCAACATCAAATATTAATCACTCATAAATCTAACCAGCACTATCGTTGTCCAACCAATATTAATCATTTTGTGGAAAAGCAGGATGGGCTGCTGCATGCCTCAGTCTTGGGCCTCTTGCGGGAGTGAAGTGATGACAACTGGCCCATTTAGAGATTGAAAGTTTTACCAAACAAATTCTCAGAATTGAGCCCAAGGCCGAGATCTGCGAGAGTTAAGAAAGAACGGACACGTCCCTCTTTGGGAGCCCACTCACTATGACTCTAATTTCCTTTGGATAGATAAATTTGTGGTTTAAGGGATACAACCTTAAAAAATGATGCATACAACCGATCAAGCTGGCAAACTAATATGCGAGTTTTACTTGTGGAGTTACGATGAAGTCTGAATCCTTAACAAGTTATAGAGGAGGTAGTTTCGAGCTCCGGACATCGGTCTTTACTATTAAAGAGTAGAAGGCACGCACGTTGTTAGGGAAACACAGAAAAAGAGCCTTATGCAAATTCGATACACAAAATGAAACAGAAGATCTAACACGTTCTTTAATACCACCGACTATAACAAGTTTCGTAAGCATTTAGAACTCTCACACCTCTACAAATCCACATCAACATTTCAACACTACACCACAAAAAAAATCCAATATCAAACCTACCATCACACCAACACTACCTAACCTAAGAAAAAAAATCACCATGGCATATAATAGACCATCCCAACCCGGGCCACCGTATGATCCATACGGCCCGCCACCGCCACCACAAGTCTACGGCGCACCAGGACCAGCATACGGGCCGCCGCCACCCCAAGTCTACGGCACACCAGGGCCCAATTATTACCCTTCACCAAATCAACCCGGACCTCCACCAGGCCCGCCTTCACCTCCTTATTATCCACAACAAGGACATGTCACTCATCACCACTCCGGGCCACCAGGCCCACCTTATATGAATGGTGATCCCTATGGCGGCCCACCTCCACCACCAATTGTGAATCGTGAGCGTGATCGTTACGGCCCATCTACTCCTTGGCCTCACCCTGGCCCACCGCCTCCGCCACGGCCTTACTGAGTATGCTTGCTTTGGAGTGAAGAGTCAGAAGACTTATCTTTGTGATTCTCATCCTCTTCTACTCTTTAGATTACAAAAACTTATGTAAGAAGTTTCATGTACTAAGTTACATCTAAGAAGTTTCATCACTTTCATGTACTAAGTTGATTAAGTTTGTGGAACTTTTTTATTTATATTGATGTTGGATTTACTTTGATTGCATGTTCGTTCTTTAACTGAAGAGATAATTGTTGATCAAAATAAATTATTGAAGCAAAAAAAAATTCCGTTGCCGGGACTTGAACACGGGTCTCTCGGGTGAGAGCTGAGTATCCTAACCAACTAGACTACAACGGATTAGTTATCAAGTTGATTGAGCAAAGCAATATATAGAAATTTATACTAAAGACAATGTTGCCTAAGCAAATACCCCTAGTCCTAACTACATTGCTGTTATCTAGCTTGTCGTAGAAGACATCTCGTCAACCAAAGTGACCATACGTCTATACCAAAGCTCAGACGAACTCGGACTTTATGGCCTCATTGTGGTTTCACGGATATAGAGCTCAAATCGTTTAATCAAACTGTAATCCATGGGGTTCCTGTTTGTCATTTGAGAGTCGAGTACTCAAGTTAGGCACAAAAGCCTCGAAAACCAGTAGAAGTGATCACAAAAGCCTCGAAAACCAGTAGAAGTAATCTGCTTCGACATTCAGTTCTTATCTGCAAGCGATATACATAAAATGGTTTGGTGTTACAATAGTCAATAGTGTACAGGCCAACCTCAATCCTTCGAAAATTACATGTATCTATGTACCATTTTGTGTCACAGCTTCGACGATTTATTCTGAAATGCTCTGCAGAACAGGGCCCTTTGAAACTGAAAAGAAGAAGGGGTGCTCAAGACCAAAACACATTGGTAAGACATGGTATATTGCAGTGAAATGGGTCGAAGTTGTACAATTTCCGGTACTTGTGTCCTAATTCTTGTGCTGCATCCGCCCACTCTCTGAGCCAGCAAAAGGATCAAGAATGACATTAATAACAGCAGGTTTTCTAGCTGAGAAGGATTCGTCCAAGGCTGATTTGAGTTCAGCAGGATTGCGGACCAGATAACCTTTTCCACCAAAAGCTTCAATCAAGACATGGTATTTTGCCTCGTGGACAAAAGAAGTTGGTGCAGGATCATCTTTATGGGGGCCTGTGATCTCTTCAGGGTTCCTGCGGTCACCACCATATACGCCACCATTGTTGAAGACGATGACAACAACTGGCAACTGGTATCGAACAAGTGTCTGCACAAATTATGTAAGTGAAATCAGAGATATGCTTTATCACTTGATGATGCAATATGCACCGTTTTCAATCATTCTTAATGGTTCTCTATGTACACCCAGAGGCCAAATGCTCTCAGATCCATGAACCATGGTGCTCAAAGATATGTCACACAAGAATATGCGAGACATATAACCCTGAGTCTAAGACAAGCAACAACCATAAATGCTAGTCAATGATGAAGCGTGCATTAGTAATCCAAGTTTCTTCCATATAAACCTATCATAGAACTTCTTATGTTTTAAATTACTGGTTCACTTCCCAGGCATACCCATCTACCGTTCTAACGTGAAATAGTGGAACAACGAGATGCTACCTAACTAAAGGCAAGGTCTCCAAACCACACATCTGGTCTTCCAATATGCACAATGTGCACTAATATGTGCCATCACAATACATTCTCAAGTCACCTTTCGTCCCCACCTTCCTTAACATACACTGAACAAAGGCCTCCTTAATTATTTACTCAAGACCACAATATAGTCATCCAATGTCAACTAAGATAAGCGATCACAAAAAGCTCATCATTATTCCACTTCAAGAACACAGCACAGTGAAATTCTTGCAGGACTTTTAGAAAAATCCCTGCAAACCCATCCAGCTACCCTCCCCAGCCCCTTCAACTAAAAGAACAATTACCACAAATATGAAGATTCGGCACTTGTTCCGTGGCACCCGAACATAGAAGTGGTAATCCTGATTCAAAGACAGCCCAGGCAGCTATAAAAAGGTAGAAAGTAGTAAATGGTGACAGCGCAAACCCTGTTAAGGACTCAAGGTGAACAATATGTCGAAACTGTTCTTCCTTGAATCCTATCATCTTGTTGTACAGGCTGCCCAAACACAGAGGTTTTTTCTTTTTAACATACACTAGTAGTTTTAGGAAAGTCGCTCATCAACTTTTGCAACATAAACTAGAGGTAGCACGACAAGCTAAGAAAAACTCAAGGGTTCTCTTAATGTCCCTGCAAACCCACTTATGGTCATCCAAGTAGCACAATGACTAGTTCTATGGGGGCTCAGAATTCGTACTGGTCTTTCTGCAGCAGTTTCACTAACTGGATCATGTATACCATTACGACTTCGAATCACACAAATCAGACATAACCATACATCACATACAAAGAAAAATGACACACTGCATTTATGAAGCTCAATGCTGTCCAGCTCAATAACACAATACGCTCATCCAACTCATCCAATGTCAACTAAGATAAGCGATCACAAAAAGTTCATAATCCATTCCAAGAGCACATCACAATGAAATTCTTGCGGTGACTTCTAAAAAAGACAAGACAGCAAGTCCCAGCAACACCACCAGGCCCCTGCAACTAAGAGAACATTACCACAAATGTGATAAGGTTCGACTGTATGTTGTTCCATACTTCCATGGCATCCAAACATAGAAGTGACAACCCTAATTCAAAGGCAGGCATGTATAAAAGGTGGAAAATAGTAAATGGTGAAAGGGCATACCATGTTAAATACTTAAGATTAACAATATGTAAAGATTGTTCTTCCTATAATTCTATCATCTCGTTCTTCATGACGCACCTACAGAGTACCTCACCTTTGCAACATAAGCCAGAGGTACTATGACAAACTAATCAAAAACCAAGGTTTCTCTTAAAGTTCCTGCAAACCCCATTTCTGGTCATCCAACTAGCACAATGTCATCCAGCCAAAAAAAAGAACAGAAAACCACCAAAATGTCTAATTTTTATGTGGCCCTTCGGCTTTCATACTCTCTTCTTGCTGCAGTTTCCTAAACACACACTACACTTCACTAACTAAAGGTATCACATTCACATACACCATTACCACTTAGAATCACACAAAATATCTATAGCTAAAGATCACACAAATTAGACAATAGCAATACATCACACAAATTAGACATAGCCATACATCACGCACAAAGAAAAACGACACATAAAATCGACGATAGCTAGCTCAATGCTGAGTACAAGGACAAGGGGCAATACCTCAACTTCCATAGCACTAAACCCGAAACCAGAATCCCCTTCAACCGCGACAACCAACCGTTCAGGACAAGCCACAGCAGCAGCAATACAATAACCCAAACCAACCCCCATAGTCCCCCAAGTACCAGCATCCAACCTAGTCCTAGGCTCCATCTGAGGCAAAACAGCACGACCAACATCCGTAGTATTCGCCCCTTCCGACACCAACACAGGCGCAGGACTCCCCAACCCAGCAATTGCATCCCTAATAATCTTCATTGGAGTCAAGAAATTAAAGGGCACCACCTCCTTACCCAACTGAACCTCCATCTTAGCCACATTGTCCTTAACCTTACTCGAAATCGCCTCGATCCAAGGATGACTCTTCCCTAAACAAAAGGGGTCATCTTTGATTAGCTTGTTCATCAAGCTAACAACTTTCTTAGCATCCCCAACTAATCCTACATAGGGTTTCCTCAACTCAACTTCTTCCTCACAAATATCCACTAATATGAACTTCACATCTTGACCCCACTTCGGCGGCTCCCCGAAATGTAGCAGCCAATTCAGCCTCGCTCCGACCACCACTGCCACATCACACTGTCCAATTGCGAGCGACCGCGCCGCGGTCGCCGCTAACTCATGATTATCCGGCAGAATTCCCTTCCCCATGGGCGTTGGCAAGAAGGGTATTCCCGTCATTTCAACCAACTTCTTCACCTCCTCCTCCGCACGCGCATACGCGGCACCTTTTCCGACAACAATCAACGGCTTCTTCGCCCCACGCAACGCCGCCACCGCCTTCTCCATCTCCGCCACCGCCACCGCCGCCTCACCGACACCCGCATTTTCCTCCCCCTCTTCCGCCGCCTTAATCAGCTCCTCCGCCTCCGTCTCCGACACCGTCTGGTGTAGCACGTCGGTGGGTAAGTCCAAGTACGTCCCACCGGGCCGGCCCGACCCGGCCCGGTTAAGAACAGCTAGAACCCAGCCCGGAATCTCGGAGATTTTGGTGGGCTTTGCGGAGAATTTGGAGAAGGGTTTAACGGCGGCGATTTGATCAAGCTCCTGAAAATCACCTTTTCCGGCGTCGCGCTGGTCGCATGACCCGGAAATGAGGACGGTGGGCCACCCGTTTACGGCGGCGTTGGATAGTCCGGCTAAACCATGGACGCAACCCGGCCCGGATACAGTCAATAAAATCCCGGGTTTTCCGGTGAGGAAGCCGTACGCAGAGGCGGCGTACCCGGCGGACTGCTCGTTGTGGAAGGCGATGAACCGGATCCCGAGTGCAACGGACCGGGTCGCCAGGCCCGTGACGGGTATTCCGACCACCCCAAACATGTGGGTCACCCCGGCCCGGGAGAGGGTCATCGCCACCAGTGTGTTCCCGTCGATTCGGGCTTGGGTCTGGGCTTGGGCCATATTGTGTGATTGTGAGTAGAGTGTGGGAGTGAGTGACTCAGAATTTCTGGAAAACGTGAGGAATGTTTTTTTTCTATATTTTATGTATGGAAAGATAGTGGTGTATGATTTTATAAGAAAAAAAAATAAATCAAAATGATGTTTTTCTTTATTTCTGCAGAAATTCTGCTGTTTATGCTTGATTCTGAAGATAAAGAGAAGAGATGAATGGCAGATTTGCCGGATTATGCTCTTGTACGCGTTTTGTGGTGAGGTGGTGATCAACTCTTGTTTTTTTTTTTTGGTGGTGAAAAAAAAAAAAAAAAAAAAAAACATATGGCTCAAAAGCCATGTTTGACTTGAGCATTGGATACCTATGTAGTAAATCTCTTTACTACTATATGTTTATTAGACCATTAAA
>JBBYHQ010052121.1:0-31722 GCA_038382645.1 Spergularia azorica | reverse complement strand
CAAATCCCATGTGCTTTCCATAATCCTAAAATTACCCAAACACATGTACGGGCTGGAACTTGGGTCATAACCCAACAGATTGAGTATGTGAAAATCCTTATAAATTTGCCCCAAATTAATTGAACAATTGACTAATATCATTCAGTATCAGATTTGAGGCTACGTGTTACATTTGAATTAAATATCGACTTTTTTTGGAAGTTTTGGCAAACTTATTGTCCGGTTCTTGTCTAAGTTTTGGCATGTTCGGAAATTATAGAGTTGGTTCTAAGTTCTATCCCAATCCAATGGTGATGGACAAAAAATTGGATACTTGTTCACGTGGACTTGAAAAGTGGAATAGTCAACTCTTTTTTCTACCTCTATTGGTAGTCCGAGCCCGGTAGGTAAGAAAGAAGAGAACGGGGTGGTAAGGATAAAACTCGTTGTCTCTCGTATAGAGTACTATGCGTTTTCATTCTAGTTTATGTCTTTAGGTGATCTTCCCACTTCCTTTCTCCTTAAATTCAACTTGTCTAACATTAATGAATGACCATGATCATTAAAATTGTTCACCCGTGGCTTTCCTTACGGTAACTAGAAGAAATACATTTTTTTTCATGGGATGGTAAAATGCAAGGAAACAAAAATCTCACGAGACCTATAGATTACTAATTCTTGAATGTGCCACACAACTTGATACTGCCCAAGTGTTAATAAAACTCAGTGATTCAAGAGTGATCTTATAAGAGACATTGCATCTCGGATATGCGTGTCGGGTTTGTCACCCAGTGCAATATTGTAGATGATGCAATGACATATTCTATGAGTTCAAAAAAATAACATTGTGTGACACATTTGAGGAGGAGAATGATATATTGACCACGATAAGCCGTCATACGAATAGTTAACTGATAAATCGTTAAATCAAAAGAGAACATAATAGATTGATGATTTATGGGTTTGGTTCCGTTCAACCATCTCAAACTTTGCTACCCATATGGGCTAACCGGGTTAGCAGTGCCATTACCAAAAATTATGCGTGAACATTTAGGCGCAACACTTTTGGCAAAAACAAATAATTCGAATTTACTTCCCAAAACTATTCCTTCTCCCTTTTCCGCTGTGTTTTCACAGAAACCCCGCCACACCAAAAGTTAAAATAACAAACACATTTCCCAATCCGCACAACACATCTTCAACAAATCTCAGCCCTTGATGAAACTCAATCAACGGCTCACATCACATTTCAACCTCTCACACGGATCGCTCCTCAAAACCGTCCGATCAACTCCAATCTCACGACTACCCCTCACCTATATATAAGACCCAGCTCTCTCATTCCTCTCCACCTCATCTCACTTTACTTTCTCTCTCCTCTACACAAAAACAAAATAATCTCCTCATTTTCTCTCTCCAAAGAAATCTTCACCAAGAAGCTATCCAAAAATGTCCGGCCGTGGAAAGGGAGGCAAGGGTCTTGGAAAGGGTGGCGCAAAGCGTCACAGGAAAGTTCTCCGCGATAACATCCAGGGAATCACCAAGCCAGCTATCCGCCGTCTCGCTCGCCGTGGTGGTGTCAAGCGTATCAGCGGCCTCATCTACGAAGAGACACGTGGCGTCCTCAAGATCTTCTTGGAGAACGTCATCCGTGACGCCGTCACTTACACCGAGCACGCTCGCCGGAAGACCGTCACCGCCATGGATGTCGTCTACGCTCTCAAGAGGCAAGGAAGAACTCTCTACGGTTTCGGCGGTTAATCAATTTCCCCTAATTTCTAGGGTTTGGTTGCTAAGAAATTGGAATGTGTTTAATCAGTTTGGTTGATTAGGGTTGTAGATCTGGTAATCTGAGCTTAGAATGTTATTAATTTGGTATTAAGTTTTAGTATTAGTGGTTAATCTTGGTGTGGTTGATGTAATTGAATCAAGTGTTATCCTAAAAATTCAAGTAATGAATATCTCGTTCTTTCTAATCGCAATTGTCTCTAATTTCTGCTCTTTAATTTCCCCCAAATTTTGTCTCATTTTTTCATTATTTTGATGCTTAACTATAAAGTGATTCTTGTTTCTGGACTTATACAATGTTTATAAGTTTTGGTTTCGGTCTGAAATGTTACTGAGCATATTGAATTCAAAATTCATCATCTTCAAGTTCACTCTACCTGGAACTTTTGGAAAAATTCGTTTGAATTGATAATATTTGGTCTGAGAAAGTTGCTAATGCTGTGTAATTTACTGTTTGTGTCTTATTCAGATTTTTTCCCCAGAAATAAAATCAATTCAATGCTGTTTTTTCTAAACTTGTTCATATAAGTATGTGATTTCAATCCGAATTATTTGTGCCTTATTTCAAAGGAGCTCTAATTATTGAACGGACCGATACTCGAATTGTGTTGCTGCGCAACTGAATCACATCTCACTAAGATTTTCGACCTCGAATCATATTGCTGTTGCACAATTGAATCACATTTCACTTTGCCGTTGGGTAACAAATACGCGAACAATGTGCCAATTCGGGTTCAGAATAGAGTCTGGGGTGATACATCAGTGTCCTACGGGAAATGAACGCATAAGAGATGAAACGCCGAAATAACCAACAATATGCAAACTTAGTAGTAGTATAATTTTGTATTGGCCAAAATTCGGAACGGACACTCCATACATTGGTTGCTATAAAAATGAGAAATAAAAACTCGGACGGGAGAAGAATTGTCCCTAATGTTTTATTTTTCGACTCCACAAATGAAACAAGCAGGCAGCTGTTGACATCAATCAAAGAAAGTCCTAATTCGAAACACCACATCCGGTAGAGTCATATCTCTCCTCGGTCGGTTTTGCTCTCAACTCCGTCTTCTCTTTGAAAAGACTTTACGGATCCCTCAGCAATTCTTGGGGACCTTGAGCCTAAGGCGGAAGTCCTCCTCCATGAGAGGAAGCCCGTCACGCAACTTCACCTTTGGCTCCCATCCGAGCAGCTCCTTTGCCTTGGTGATATCAGGCTTCCTTTGTCTTGGGTCATCGGGAGTATTCTCCACTGAGATGATCTTTATTTCTGGATTGATCAACTGCAAAATTTTCAATGTACAAAACAGTGTCAACATCCTTTTGCCCAAGTACAATATCGAGACCAAATACATATCAGAATTCCGGAGGCAAAATCTTATTCTTTACGATAAGACATGGGATTCAGAAACTATTTCGCCATGTTTGAAAGGGTATGACTGTATGAGTGGGCAGTAAACACCAGTAGACCATCTCACCACCCTCTTGAACACAACAGCTGCTTTCTTTTTTTGTTTGGTTTTGTTTTTGAACGCAACAGCTGCTTGTGTCACAGCTATTGTTTCGCAAATTCAGAAAAACACATTCACATCCAATAGAACAGTTTTGTCACTATATGGTCAAAAGTGGCGGGTAAAAGATATGTACGACAGTGACTAGAGTGAGGCACGTTAGAAAAACAGTCAAGAACTTACCTCTTTGACAGTCTCTGCGAGTTCCAGCATCGTAAATTCACCTACATGTGCAGGAGACAATCAGCAAAGGATGAAACCAGGTAAAAATGACAGCCAAAAGGGTGATTTTCTAGAATGAAGCACTTTGTGCCTCTAAAGAAAGAATGATATATTACCAGGGTTTCCAATGTTGATTGGACCAGTGTGTTCTCCTTCCATGAGTCGGATGAGACCATCAACCTGAAATGTTACAGGAGATATTCACAAAACGATTAACCGGCTGTATTCGGGCACAATACATACACCACAACTTGTATCAAACTATTAGAAGAGATTGTTTGTCAAATCAGTAAAATGGCTCCACGAAGTATTGGAATTACGCGAAACAGTGTCATACCATGTCGGAGACATAACAGAAGCTACGAGTCTGGGTCCCAGGAGCCTGAACTGTCAACGGCTCATCTCTGCAAATGATGAGAAACGGGTCATTATCAGGTTTACACAATATAATTTCATTTTGAAGAGTCTGTTTTTGGTAATAGTCCATAAAGATTACAGAGGATAAATATTCACCAGCAATGAAATATTAGCCAAGTGCTTGAGCAATGGAGTATGCTGGTAAAATTTCAAAAGTTATATTACCTAAGTGCTTGAGCAATGAAATTGCTAACAACACGTCCATCATCGATATTCATACGTGGTCCGTAAGTATTGAAGATCCGTGCCACACGAATTTCTGTATCAAGAGCACAAGGAAAGCCATCTTAGAATAATAGTCTTACTAGAGAACGCTAACATAAGAGCAGAAATGCACATACCAATGCCATGCTGTCTGTGATAATCAAACATCAAAGTTTCCGCAACACGCTTTCCTTCATCATAACAACTCCTAACTCCTGTCAACCGATCAGAAACATCCATAAACAACATTGGAGATAATAATTAAATTGATGTAAAAGCAAGTGATAAAAAAACCTTCAGTTGACAGCACTTACCAATTGGGTTAACATTTCCCCAGTAAGTTTCGGGCTGAGGATGCACAAGGGGATCACCATACACCTCAGATGTAGATGTAAGCAAAATCCTGTGACAAAGTCAAGGCAAAATTATGTTCACCAATCTCACATGACAAAAAATTCTCAAGCAATGAGCATGGGACAAATACAGATATGAACTTCCATACCTAGCTCCGACACGCTTAGCGAGTCCCAGCATGTTCAGCGTACCCATCACATTTGTCTTGATTGTCTGTGAAGTACACAATAATCAATATATTGATTCCAATTGTACTTTAGGTTATTTACGCATCGTGATGTTATTTTCTTAGATTCTTAGGTCCCAAATGAAAGCAAGGATATGGAGCCAATCCATTGACAGTAGACAACAAGATGGTTCTGGCATCAGGCATCTATCATTTACCATGCAACAATCAAAGCCTTTAGAGACAGGTTAGGTGGGTGGACTGTTGGAGGAATCTACTTGAAAACATAGTTTCACACTTCTAAATCAAATGTCATAGAATATGTTATGGAGACTAGAAGGGATGACTATTAGGTCTCAGATCACCGTCCTACACTAGCAACCCAGGGACATACCAGTGTGGTTAAGTTACCACTGTAAAAGCATTATGGGCAGACAAGAACCAATCTTAATTCAGTGCAACGGCAATAGGTACTTAGGTAGATGTCACATCTTAATTCTTAGGTGCCATGGGGGACGACTGGACAAGTGATGCATGTGGGAAGAAGTGAAGAACATCTGGAGTCCATTTAACTAGCACCTTAGATTTCACAAAATACAAACTACATTTCACCACAAGTCACTGATGGTATATAAATGGGAAATGCAACTATGCAAGTTACACTTGCCAGAACTCAAAACAGGTGACTATACAATTCATCTAGGGAAAGGCACCTTTCAAGTTTCAGCACCATCAGCTGCCTACAGGCCCTACACTGATGTCATTTCTTTCTCCAATAAAAATTTAAGATCTTTATCAAAAGGCTAACAGTCAAATAGTCAGAAATAGATAAAACTTATCACCGGGCCGATCGAAACAGAAAGCCTAACATACAAGTGCAGAGGAATTGAAAATAAACGCAAGCCCTTCTAATGGAAATCCCATTACACAAGCCCTCTTTCTTGTCAAGTCTAGACACAATATAATTAGCTTCTTGCCTTTGGAATCGACACTTAACAGCCCTCATCCCCACAGAAGCAAGAGTGGTTTAAGAATCAGATTACCTTCGTTCATGTGATGCTTATACAACCCACAACTCTTCAAAATTTCTAGAGAGCACAAGGGACAAGGAGAGCCAATGGCAGGTTTTGAGACAGTAACTAGAACAAATAAGACCTATGGGCAAATCAGATCTGACTTGCACTCACCTTGACAGGGTTGTGCTTGTAGAAAATAGGAGATGCAGGACAAGCAAGGTGATAAATTTGATCAACTTCAAGCAACAATGGCTCTGTGACATCTGCAGAAAACAAAGGACAACATGGAAGTTACTATCAAGATAGAGTAGTGACTAGAACAAAGATTCCAGCCAGATTCAATCTGTACTCAGTGATAACAGTCATAATTTCATAAACACAGAATGTAATTGTATTTTACAGAGGGATGCGCTATCGACAGTCCAGCATAAGATGGTATATGCTAATGTTATGTCTATTATATATGAAATGGAATCCTCTATCCGCTTCAACTTGATTTTCAACCATCACGTACCAAAATTCAATTCATTAAGTAAAAGGCTCAAGTGTATCACAAATCCAAGTAAGCCAAATACAACAATGTTCGAGCTGCTGCAACCCAAAAAAAAAAAAAGTTCGAGCTGCCAGTCGATTCAAGGATAAAGTACAAAGAAAACAATTTAAGGAGAAAAAAAAACATATCCATGACAACTGAAGTATATGCCCTTTAGTTCCATTTTGATGTTTAACACGACATAAAGTGACACAAGAGATCACCAAGAGACAATACCGTGACGGATAAGCTCAAATCTTGGATGGCCGATCCATTTCCTAAGGTTGTCCTTTGAACCAGTAAAGTAGTTATCGGCAACAATCACCTGTGGAACACGTCAAGGAATAGATTAACTTGATGCCAACATCTATTAGCCAGACAAGACAAACCAAGCAAGCTCCAATGGCCATTCTTGTAAAAAAGTATACTTCTGGTTGATCATTACTTCACAGAATTGAACAAGTTTCTGGAATTACCTCATTCTTTTCGTTTTCCATCAATCTATCCACCAGGTGGGAGCCGATGAATCCTGCTCCTCCAGTGATTAAAATCCTCATGTTTGACTGTCAGCAACAGACATACAGTCAAGTCAGAATGCGAAAAAGTCAAAATCTTTCCATTACACACCACTATTCCCACCACCATGGCACCATCAACCCCCTTTTCAATGCAAACATGAAGTTCAACAACAACATTGCTTCATAATCAGCATTGCACCAAGAGAAAAAACCAAGATACTTAGCCACCTCCTAAGGTCGAACGAGGAATCTAAGCCACTATCGACTATGAAATCACCCACATAACCAAACAATAAACAAAAGATGATCACTTGTTCAAACATTCACATTCTTAACCTAATTCCCACTGCGAATTTTTCGGATAAAAACCGATGCACATCAACTCCATTAAACCCCCAAACTCTGTCAATGGACACACAATCAACATAGCACAACTCGAAAATTTCCCCCTTAATGGTCTACATTGCTGCATACTACCCACCAATTCCATCACAAATCCACTATCAGATCCACATTCTTTCATTCAAATCAAAATTTTCACTCATTTCTAAGCTATTCTATGATCACAAACATCATATATCATAACATAAATCCACAAAAATAATAAAGTTTGCAACTTTTTTTATGCAAAAATACCTGACAAAATTTGGAATTTCTCAAGGGTGAAGGTGGTGGAGGTGCCTTTGTCCCTTTATCTCCATTGGATGCCATTGTTTCAGATCTCCCTTTCAATAAAAATCAAACCTTGCAAAAAAATAAAAAAATCACAAATCAAATATTAGCAATTAATTCATCATAAAATCAAATAAATTAAATTGATTGATTATAATCTATTACAAAAGAAAAATTGGGATCTTTCAAAATTCAACAAAAAAAAAAAGAGGGATCATCGAAGAATACTTTGAAATATGAATTAGAACCCTAAAATTGAGATTTTATCCCCAAATGAAATTAAGATAGAGATCAAAAAATTGGGGTATATATAGTGTGACACACCAAAAAAAAAATGAAAACTATATAGTAATAAATTTAATTTGACATAATAATAAATACTATGATCGACGAGGCAGAACCTTCGGCTACCAAACGTCGCCAAACCCACATGCCAGATAAGTGAGAAAGCGCGACATTTACGCTATTAAATTCAATTATAATTATAATTATAATTACTCCTATTTAAGCAAGGTATTTAAAATCCGAAATCAACACAAAAAAAGGGGAAACAAACAAATCAAATAAGGGTAGGTTTTAGTTTTTTAGCTTCAAATTGAAGGAAAGATGATTAATAATAAATAAAACGTGATGAAGAAGTTTGTGATGATATTGAAATCAGAACAAACCCATGTACCAAAACAGAGTGATGAGTGACAACAAACGACTGTAAAATTCTTCAATTTTTATTATTTTATAATAACTTTCTTACCAGAGAGATTAATTAAGTTGTGTTTTTTGGGGAAGAAAGTGATTAAGGGGAGGTAATTAAAGTTTGGACGACATGGATAAAAGATTAGGAGAGAAGAGAGGGAGAGATGTGAAAACGACGTGAATAGATATGCTATCGGACTCGGTATCACGTATCACGTATCACGTACGCTTCTTTGGCATGCTTGTTTCACCAAACTGTGTTGTTCCATGTTCCTTCAGTTACAAGTTGCAACTAAGGTTGTTTTGTTTGCTCCCATGTATTTCTCGCAGTTGACAAATTCTCGTGTAAGACGGTTCGTTGTGAGACATGAGTTGAACTTAGAGATAAGTTTTTTAAGCGATTATGGTACTATAAAAATAGCGATTGGCGAATTTAGTAATCTTCTCAATGATCAATTACAACTTTACAAGTACCACATCCCATCTCCTCTTTCCAAAAAAAGACCATGAGATGCTATCTAAATATTCATCCATTAATTGTTGCAAGCTTGCAATTGCTCGGTTTCTAGTGCGCTTGTTTTGGATATCTGGTGAAAGTACACCAGGTGCATGAGGTCCTCGTGCATAGAGGTTGCCCGATGGGTCTGGTGCATCCGGCCCACCCTAGCCCTATTCCCATTGGATAAGAAGTTCGTGTCGGCCTACAACAACAGAACATGAACAATGATATTGTGCCGTCAGATGATACTCGAAATAAGTACCACTCCGTTTTAATGAATTAAAAATAACCCTATCGCGGATCGGCTCCGGTGACAATAAGGTGGTTAGTACTAACATGGACACAATCTTAGCTCCACCGTGACCACCGTAATTGGGAGCGTTCAACAAGTATAAACTTGTGTTATGAATTTGACAAAACAATATCAAAAGTTATGACCTTGCATTGTTCGGGTAAAGTCCAGGTTAACTTTGAGTCTGGCCGTGTCCGGTATATCAAGGGTCGGGTTAGGGTCAACCGAATCTTAATGCTCGACCCATGTAATGTAACACATTGATTGAATTCGAAATGTGCCATGGCCCGACCCACGTACAAATATAGGAGCCGAAAACTAAACTTCGATTGTTTGGTAAACAATATTATAGTTTGCATAAGAGATCACCAAAGTGGCTGTAGTTTAGTGGTTAGAATTCCACGTTGTGGCCGTGGAGACCTGGGCTCGAATCCCAGCAGCCACACTTTTTTGAGACGCATTTATTTCCATTTTCTGACTCGAGAATTTTTATCCTCCATTCCCAATCTCTCATTTTTTTACCCCCCTTCTAAATTTCTGAATCAGTAGTGCATTGAAGCAAACTTCACTTCAAAAATCTGGTACCGCCCTTTTACGGTAACATTGCTATGTAAAACATGGTAAAAAAAAGGAATTGTTAATTACCAAATGTTGACTTATTGCGCGGTATGTAACAAACGAGAATTTCATTTTTGACGCTTCATGTTAGTCGAGTGCATGTCGAGCACAAATCGTTTCGGGTTGAAGGGTTTATTAATGTTACAATGTTGCACTCCATCCTATAGTCCTGTGTGCATCACTGCGTTCATTAAGAATGGATGAAGAGCTTGAAAATTAAACATGGAGCAAAGTCTAGACAAGACGAGCCGATGAATGTCAAAGGTTGAACGTAGAAGATGAAGAAAGATTTATACACCATACAATATTTGTAGTATAAGAACTATGTTCAAAGATATAATCAGAAGTATTACAGAAATTATTTGTCAGCTTACATTTAGTTAAGTGTGCTGAAAATAATACAGTGGACGTACTCCGACTCAGAAGACATCCATAATGCATCAGTAATTCTGTCTCCTTTTCACAATGGTAAGAGAAGAAGAAAGCAGTAAATTTTAGTTGTATAGTGCATGGATTTTACATGAAATTTCACGCAAATTTATCGGACTCTTGGGATTTTCCCACTGAACAAGTTCCTTGACTCCTTTCTCAACCTCTGCGGTTTCCTTCATTAAGTTGTTCATGCAAAACCCAATGGTACTCGAACTCAGAAAAACTCGACTCCTGATCTGTTCCTCGTCCTCAGAGAAATGAATCTTCTGGCACGCTTCCTCCAGATGATCGAGGAACGAGTCTGTGATCTTTCCGACATCTTTTTGATCCAAATTCGTGGGATTATTGCTCTTTTTCCCCAATTCAATGTCGTATGTCTTGCCATTTTCAGCAAGGTCCTTCTCAAGTACTAGGAGGGACTTGATTGAAGTGATCTCTTTGAAGCATTTTATTGACGAACCTGTTGCTTTTCCAACAAGCTTGAGATCACCGTTGAGCTTATCCAATACATCCTTGGACCCCATCTGTTCGAGTTTCCGAATATGCTCTTCTAGAAAACCAAGAGCATGAGCCATGAAAAGTAGGAGATCAGCCATTTTCACAAGGGAATCCAGCATTTTTTTGTAAGCACCTGTATGAAAAGGTATGAACCAAAAGCTAGGTTCTGCCTCAGCTTCACCTACATACTTCTCGAGTTCACTCAGTTCCGATTTGAGCCCTTTAGCCTTCTCCTGCAACTCTGCCTTGGACATAGCCAGGAGATCAATCGAGGAGAGCGAGTCTTCCAGTGTACTGAGAGTCTTACACAGCTGAACTCTGGCTAGGGATGCAGCTCTAGTAGGCTGCAAGAACAACTCTACCATGATTGCGCAGCCCAGACCGATGAATGTCTCCACGATTCTTGCCACAGCAAAGTCACTTGGAGGGCCAAAGTTTTTTCGGCCTAAAATAAGAACTGCACCAATTGCTGCAGAGACAGCACCTGCTTGGCCATACATTTTGCTCTGCTGAAGAAAACTGGTGAAGATGAACCAAGGCAGAAGAGCTACGAATCGAACTTGCACAAACCTCTCAAAGACAAAACAACCTAGAACTCCATACACATTACCAATAACTGTCCCCTGAAACTTAATATTAGTAACCTTGAATGTAGCCTCCCTAGCTACTGCCACACTGATACCTACAGGCAGACCGGCCCAGAACCCATTCGGCTTGCTGTAATAGAGCCCAAACATCACTGCTAAGCCCAAGGAAAGCGAGCTTTTAAGCGCGGGGATAAGCCTTTTCCTGCTGATATTGAAGGGACAGTTGGCCCAAACCCCTTTAAGAGAAAACCCATTTGGTTGGTCCTGGTTTTCAAGGGTCTTTTTTTCAAGTTTAGGTGTAGTTGGAGGAACTGTCATGGACCTTGATTGAGTGTGTAGGAGTTTCATACAGAACAAGAAGAAATAGGACATCAAATCTGTTTCATTTGATGGGGGAGTTTGAAGTGTTTGGAGGAAATCCGCAGCATCTCCTGCGTTAGATTCCGGTACAGTTGATGTCTCACAGGGGAAATGACTCTTAATCTGCTCCAGGTTTTGGCCAATTTGTCTCTCTAAACTGTCAATCCTGTCCTTCAATTGTTCATCCATTGGCGTAAGAGATGGTGAGTTGCTTAAGGCAATCTCCATCCCTCTTAATGGTGTCTCTAGTTCTTGAAATTGGTCACCTGGATTCTTGCAGTATGGTCTCAGAAACTGCAACAAGAATCGCTCACAGTTCATGCTTTCCTGCTCAGAACATCGAAAAAATTCAAAGTTAGTTCACAGTCTTTCGGATTATTCCGGTTTAATTAGTTGAACGTCAGGCAAAATATCCTATTGCTTACTTGTCTGGCTTTGATGCATTGAAGAAATTTCTTTGCTTTAGTACCCAAAAACTTTGCTTGAGAAATCATTGCCTGTGACGACACACCGTCTTCTGCACAAAATGCCTTTACAAAGAACTTCATCCTATCTGATGCATTCTCTGTAAATGACTTACTGTTGCGTTTCACCTACAAATATTAGGTAAACATCAGGCATTAGGCATAATATATCGGAAAAACTTGCATGAGATGATCCTACAAGAAAATGTAATGTTTTAAGATAAATGCTGTTCCTAAAACTTTCAACACACCTCGTACTACTATAGGACCATCTTACACAAGAATCGCTAATAATATTCATACTCATGCACAGTTCATGAACAACTGTGCAGAGTTAAACCAAGTTCAACCATGCAATAACATAACTAATACAAGTAAAAACATTGTTTTTTTTAATCTTAATTACCTCAGAGGAAGCGAGATGAGGGAAAGGCAGCAACAAGGCGAAAAAACAAGCCAAGGCACCAAGGGCAGTGCTAGCAGCAACATGGAGAGGATGCATAATAGCATCAGTTTGCTCAGCATTAATATAGCCAATGACATATATGATCACAAGCTGGCCTAAGGCAATCCTCTTAGCCACGATGTGAGTCCATTCAGGCAGCACAACAAAGAAAGCCGCGATAGCCAGCACCAAAGAGGTTGAGCTCGCAGTTAGCCTAGTTGGTCCTATGATTGACAAACACACAAGGGCAGGACAGACAGTTTGAATGGTGGCATACAAAGCTTGCCAACAACCGCGAATGGTATCCCCTAGAGTCGCATTTGTGACAATAAGCACTACTACGACATATGAAAATGCAGGGAAAGCCACCTGCTTTGTTATAAATTCAGGGCCGTAAAGTGTGGTGCACCCTACTATAATGCAGGCTACAGCAGTCCTTAAGGCCGAATGCAGGCTCGCTTTCCAAATGGTTTCTGTTCGTTTGAATTGCTCACTTTTACTCATTATCGATCTCGGTCTCAAACTAGTGTCGTATGTCTTGATCAGAAGTAGGTTAAACTTGAATGATCAGAAATAGAGAGAGAGAGAGAGAGACTTGTAGAGAAGCAAGGACAATGGTGAGTGCAACTCTGAAGGATATGAATATGGAGTATTTGTAGTGAGGGATTTATAAGATGGTTAGTGGTAACAAACTTAGTGACATTTTCTAGTGGGGTTCCACTTGCTATTTCTTAACAAAAATTAGTTCCAACTTTGAAAATCTTTTGGCCTCTGTTTAGCCTAGCAAAGGCTAAATACAAGAAAATTTAATAATTACAGAAATCTTGTAAAAGTTCTGTTAACAAATGAAATTTAGATAAGCCGAATCACCTCTGATAAACTTGCACAATCTTAATCTAACCTATGGAAGAATTTGATGTTTTAGAACCTGATCCCATTCTCACCAATAATGCACAAGTGCATAATCCACACAAAAGTTTGTTAGTTTGAATGAATTCCCGTGGTTGTTAATTCAAGTAAGCAGATGTCAACTAGCTCAATCTGTAAAGTCGCAATGGTATAGACCTATATAGGAAGTATTTGATACTCATCACCATCATTCAAAACGACGAGTATCGACTTGTGGCTCCATATTCACCACAAAGAAAGAAACATTTGTTGGTTAAAGTAAAAAATAAAAGGATCAGTCAATTTTAACCATATTCTTCTGTAGGGGATATTTTTTGTAGCTTTACAATATACAGGAGTAACAGAACCTGTCTGGTTAGAATCCAGCTTTTAGGACAACTTCTACAACATGCATCTTTTTACTCCAAATCTAATTCATGGTAATGTGAAGAGCCAGTCTAGTGATACTTATACTCCCCTTTTTTAACCTACAAAAGCTACCAGTACCACAATTTAATGCTAGAGCATGTGTAACACAACAAGAAGGTTTGGGTAAATATCGTTTTATGGTAGAACGTAGTGAGCTGCTAAGATTCTGATACTACTAGGTAGTATTATTTTTCCACTACGACTAATAATGCTATTAAGTTACGTTTAAATCCTCGAATCCTCACTCACCTCGTGTCCTCGTCCGTCTTGTCCAAGTTTTCGCAATGTCGCAGCAGTGTTCACTGCTGTCATGCTGTGGCTTGTCTGAAAATATCTTGCTAAAAGCTGCTGATCAGTATCCATAAATTTCTTACAATATCTGCATTTGATAGTATAACTTAAGTAAGCATATCTGAATAAATTCATGCAGTACAGTAAGTTTCTTACAATCTGAATTTGATAGTATAACTAAATTAAGCATATCTGAAAAAATTCATGCAGTCCTACAGTAGCCATTGAACAAAAACATTTCAGAAATCGCACAAGATTCACAACTCAGCAAGATACTAATGTCGTTACTGTCGTAAATTTGGGGAGTGATTTGGCATTTACCATCTTATAGTACTGACTTATCAAACACTCCACAGAGATCAGATGTCCATTTTTCTGATCAAATCAAACAACACAGACCTTCCAAAACTCTACCCGTACACATATTCTGTCTACAGCATGTCATATTGTCAGAATGTCACCCGGTTTTGTCTACGTAGTTTCCACGTAGTTACGAGTTATATCACTCAGACTTACCTACAGCCTACGAGTAACACCGATCATGTCCAAAAGTGTTGGACTCGACTATTTTCTGAACAAATTTTATGTCTTTTTAATGTGAAATACAGGCATACAGTGCCCAAGGTCTGATACGGGGACTAGACTAGAGAAATCAAATACTGAAGAGTCGGAGCAAGATTGTTAGATAACCAACTCAACCAAAAGTCTAGACTGAGCGAGATTATGAGGTCGTTACTAGCAGTGATGTTCATACGATCTAAACCCAATCAATTAATCCATCAAACTAAATCAAAGCGCACTTAAAACTCCTAAGAAGAGGGGATGACTCAGACTAATAAGAAATTTGTGAGTTTTTCATAGAAAAAGAAAAGCAGAGTGGGTTCATCTCATCACCCACTAACATCTAATCTGTCCTCCTAGTACTTACAAATTTGATCCTTTGAGTGACATTAAGGGTCAAAAAAATCATGAGATGAGGCATACGGTCCAAAACTTTTCTCCATTTTATTACTCATCTAAAGTTGGTTAAAGCATAAAAATGTGGTCTTTTTCTTCTTAATAAACATTCACAAATACAAATAACATACTGTTTAGTCTGTTTTTCTTGAGGGTGTTTGTTTATGTCATCAAAAATTCGTTAAAGGCATCCTTTATCCCTCACCCTCTGTTCTTATTGGACATGGTATATGCTTTTGCATGCGTAACGACTCGTTTTTCCTCATTTAAACATTAGCTTAACTGGTTAAAGTTAAAACATGCCGTAAAATTCTTATTGATCTAAGTTCGGAAAACTATATTGGTGGTGGCAATTTCGTTTCCGAGGTTACATTTTCCTTTTCATCCATGGTACTCTCATACTTATCTACAAACCCGGTAAAAACTCCGTTATAAAAACGACCCGTAAATACACTTCTAATTACCCTATTATGAAAAGCAAAGTATACAAATCCTCTTTTCCACTAAAAGCTCGAACACAAAACACGCAATTTCCCACTTTTGGTGCGCTGACATCAAATAAAATGACAAAAACATTACATGATTCTTCCAAAACTGGGAGCAGCCCCTTTAAAAGTTTAAAAACTCCAAATTTCTGTATTTTTATAATAGGCCAAAAAAGTAGACAGGATTTAGTACCAACAACAACAGCTGGTGTCTCATCTCTCAGGTTTTTTGGTGGGTTCCCATGTAAGAAAACTAGAGAAGTTGTGGCTGTGCTTTGTTTCAAAAGATTTCTTCTTCATTTTACTACTATGTTATTGCACATGTCATCATACACTTTTGAGTTTTGAGTGTGGGATTTTTAATCCTTACCTAATTAAGTTATGCATAATGGGGTGAATGTTTTACTTGGCTTTTACATATGATTTGTAGTTTGCTTATTCTTTGATTGATTCAGTCGATACTCGATAGTGATCACTTGTTTTCCGAGATTGTGATTCTTTAACCCACTGATCATGCGTTGCTCTAGTGATACACTGATACTTGAGGTTATCGGTTAAATATAAGCCATTGACACTTTTCGATATTACAGTTCCGTAGTATGTTATATACAAACTTCACCCCTCCTAAAAAGACGAAAATAGTAGTAGATTTTATACTCTCTAAATATCGTTTGTTTTATCAAATGTTTTCCTGTAGACTAAGAAAGCAATTGTACAAATGATTTGATGTTTCACGGGGTAATTAACAGTAACGAAAAGTTTTAGTGCAAATCCGGATGTACGATCAATTCGCAAACAACGCTTACGCAAACGCACAGTAAAGAGACTTAGCTAAGACCTAACTCTGATGAAGGGGGACATACATATAATGCGGTGACTGCTCAGAGTCCCCGCCACTTATAAACTTGGATCATCGTCACGCCAACCACCTAGATTACACTACGGCTACTATTACAGTCACTGTTTCTTCTTTTACAAGCTCTAAAGTAACCTTAGTGATGTCACGGACTCACCGTAAAACTTTTATATGCATTATGAAGTCGATGATGATAACTTTGGAGTCGCCTCATACAATATAATGGCCGGTTGGCCACCCTATGACCCTCCCTAATTAACACAATGGATATGATTTTCAATGAAATATCAAAGAGATACTACGACGATAATTTTTTTCCCCTTCATGATTTCACCATAATACCCCTGATAGGCTGATAGTCTGATACGATAAGTCAGTCATATGCAATGACCAAATAAAAGTAAGAATATGGTCGCATACCTGTAATCTAAACTATGTGATCACCATTGATAAGCAGTTCTTCGATCCTTCGTCATATAATCCCCAAATTAAGTACGCAATTAGGCTAATTTTAATGGACAGTTGTTTCACAAATTTGATCAGAGGTAAAAACAATGATAAGGAATGATCACGAGAGAAGGGGGCACACATGAAGTTGCTATCACTTTTTATCAGCCCTTTCAAATTTTGGCCTGATGTAAAAATTAGGACCAGGTAAAAGAAACTAAGAGTACGATATCTGAAGGGTCACACACACATACACAATGCATATTTTCTGTCATTGTTCTTTCCTCATGTTCCCCTCTTGATTGAAACTAACCCATTTCATAGGATCAAACTTCGCAATCAGCTGTATACGAAAGCGACTTTCTATGAACAAAACAACCTCAAGTCCTTGTTTCTCATCAGTACTCAGGGAAATTAAGTGGAAAGGGAAAGTGAATACTCCTGAGGAGGCTTCCGATTGTGCTACTTCTCGGTCCTTTGGAATTTGCACTCTCAGAAATGCGAAAAATGAAATGGACAGTGCAAATAGTGGCAGGACTCACGAGGAAAAAGGGAGGCATCGACTGATAGTTCCCCAGGCACACAATAGCAGATACTTTAGGCTCCAAAGTTACATGAATGCTCTATAAGCTTATTACGAGAGATATCACTCTAACTGTCCCAAATAAAAGAGGGAGCAAAGCAAAGTTCCGACCTCGAAAAATCTTGTGAAGTCCTCAGATTCTCAAGTTAAGTAATCCAAATTCGTAAAGAGTGTTGCTGATATATTCTGCTGGATAAATCGCTTCCTAAAACTTAAGCGAAAAAGCATGGGAATAAAATGATTCATGAATAAGAATAAGAGAAAGTAAGTTCTAATTGGATGTCAATATCTACTGCAGGAATTAGGAATGTAAATTTCTTAGCTGCTTAAATCATCTTCACATGAACAAATAATCTGAGTTCAACTCACTTGAGATCCTACATGACTTAGTAATAAGTCGCCAACTACACACACTAGTTAAATCCCCTTGCGCTGTCTGGCCTATGAGCCTATCTCCTAGAAAAAACTCAAGAAAGTTGAATTCCTCTAGTCTACCCAAGTCCCAACCAAAAGCAGATAGTCTATAAGATCAGTAAGGCTCCTCAATTAACCACAAAGGGACCTAGTAAAAGCGGACATCCCCTTCGAATAAGTAATGAAAATTGTAGCAGCAAAAGTACGCCAGCCGGATTCTGTCTAATCAAGACCATGGCTCTAGATATAATATACTCCAGTAGCTAAATATTGCTCAAAATGGAAATGTGCTAATCTCGATCCTTAAGGTCAGATAACCAAAATCAATTCTCCAAAGGGCCACCCAGTAAAGCTAAAAGGCATTTGTGAATGTCAAACAAACCAAACTCCACCATCAAAAACAATCTTTCGCGCATAGGCCTCAATCTCGAGCAGAGCACCAATGACAACAACGCAACCAACCACCTCCAGTGTTCAAAACCTGTAGCCCACTGTCATATCCCAAGAAAGATAAAAAAACAAAAAGGAAGACTTATATTGACAGGAAATCCCAAAAAGGATGAAAACTAAACAACTAGCCGCGGCTCATCAAAGTTAAAGTATTATGACTTGGTTATGAGTTATGACCAGAAAGATTCAGCAGCTACCCTTTTCTAGTCACCAACAGTCTAATATCAAAGGCGATGCAGCCGTGGCGAGCACGTGAGTACTTATCTTAAGTCTTAACCTTAATGTAATGTACCAAGATAAGTTGGAACACTAAAACTACTCGGATAGTTTATTTAAACTTCTGGTCAGCTAAGCCAATGGAGAGACTTACTATGATTACCTTCCAACTACAATTTTCTATTGAATAGAAATATTTTCCAAAGTCCTTGCTCAGAATTTCAGCATTATTATAATTATATCCTTCGACCAGTCAGTTTACTACAACAAGCAAGCTAATGCCAAGAAACAAGAATAGAATAAATAAAATTTAAATAAATCTTCATATCTCAACTAGTGCACGTATCACAACTAGTAAACAAATTCCTGCGTATATAAAGTGAAAAAGATAAGCGAAGAAGTTTTGATCACATACTGCCGAAAGCAGCCGACGTAAGTTCCTAATACTGAGATCTACTATCTGTTCAGGACCTGAAGGGTCATCAGAGCGCAAACGCAGAGTCCTGTAAAAAAAGTGAATACAAGGAAAAACAAAGTTTCAGACAAGTGAATACTTTCGTGTTATAAGGCAAAGGCAATCTAGAAACCCCATAGCAATGCAAATCGTTGTTAACTGAAACATTCAAAACTTGACAACAAGCAAGCAAAAACAAATAACTACAAAATTCTTAACTGGTCAGGGCGCATGCTTCACAAAAAAAATGCATACAGACTGTAGCTCACCAGAGAAACATTCATAAAGTTTGACTAACTTTTGTAATTCAATTTTGATGGGCTAGACCCCTAGATTGTTCAAACACACAGCAACTTTAGTAAAATCAAGCATGATCTTCAGTTTACCAACCCATAGTTCAAAAGAGGATATTTTGCTTCAACAACCCAATAACCTGAATACGTTTGATTTAACATATGAAAATGTTCAGATCAGGGACTTTTGATGGGAATATGAGTTCTGGATATCACGAGCATTCATTCCTCAACAGGAAAGGACACCACATCTGTTGGTAAACTCTCAGATATCACCCATTGCACCATGTCTCGGTCAAGTGTGTAATATATTTGACATCATTTATTGGTACCCATATGTTGACATACTGCGTAATTCGTATCCACAATGCAACATTCATCCAATGTTAATACATACAGATGACAAAGTAGCAATGGGCTAAAGCCCTTACATAATGAGATTTTAAGCTGCATAATTTACACAGGAGAAATGCTCAAATACAGGTCAACCAATTCTATAATCAAGGGGGAAGCAGGAACAATACGCATTTTAACTTGGGAAAGCACATACAACCTCGTCTGTGATTAACACTGTTCCATTGAATACTGTCAAATGCTTAAATATACCAGTTGCACCCTCAAGGCCAATAAAACCTTTTTCTTTCTATAAGATCTGGAATCATTAAGATAGTGACATACTTACATGTCAAAGAGAGTCGTTTAATAACGAAACAATAAAATGTAAGTCAGCAAGTGGCACCCAGCAATAGAGACAATCTACTAGTCAATGACACATTTGAAATGCACCTTAAATTATTAACTGAATATTTCCTTTACCTAAACTTTCTCTATTCTTCTTGCCGATGTAGAATGACCAGTTTGAAAAGAGATAGACTCAGAAACAAATCTAAATCACGCAGCATATTCTTTAATTTAATTTTATACGGAAAGACAAAAAAAACACATTAAAAGTATTCTTGTATTTTGAAAAAGAATGTAAGCGTCTAGAGCATCAGAAGTTCTCATACATTGTTGATTTACTGATGCATCAGGTACCATATTTTGCAAGACGACAGTGGTGTGACAGCTAAGGGCTATAAAAAGCCTCTTTTGGTTCAAAAGTGACCCCGGTTTCTGATGTATAGTTGATATGAAGGAAAAGAAAACCAACACAAGGCAAAATTCTCTAGCTGTCAATGAATAGCTTGTTCGGAAGCACTACAGTTATCTTGGAGTTTCACTTCCAAGGTACTGGAACTCTATAATGGCCAGGTAGTCAATACCAAAGTTATGCATGTGGTGCATGATACTAAAGGAATCCGGCAAAAAGACACTAGGCTGAATTATCGTCTACGATAACTGGCATACAATGAGTCACAAGTTCTGAACCTGGTACTCAGTATGTGAATATTATGACGGCAATTCTTCTCTTTTGACTAATAAGACTAAACTTTAAGTTGTGCTACTTAGTTAGCAAATGGTTCTTCAATCTATAAGGGTGGCCATTTTTTCTTCTTCTTAACTGACAGCAGAGAGTTGAGATATCTCATACCAATAACCATTCATGTTACTATAAATGATCTTTATGTAGACAACAGTTTTTTTTTTTTTAAACATCTCAAAAGTCCCTTACAATGTGTATAACAGAGTGCAAACTGAAACAAGCAATCATTAATAATGTAAAGCTCAAATCCTCTTCACTACAAAATGCTCAGCAGATACAAAACATAAGGTTACCTCACTCGTGAAGAAATTTGGCCGACTTTCAGTTTCTGTATATTCCAGACAGGCAAGCAACCAACAGACACACCATAAGAACTCCAATCATGCCAGTTCTCAGCATCTGGTCAACGTTCTGATGCACGTCAACCTCAGATCTCAGATAATCTAAATTAAGATCATTACAACTATATCCGTTTGCAATCAATGAGGTGTTGTCTGCTACGTCTACAGAAGGGAAGCACCAGATATTGTTCGAAGTACCACTTGAACATGTTTCACATAAGCATCTACCACCAAGACATGATGGAAGGTCCTGAAAATACTCAGAGAGAATCTCCCTGTACTTATCCCCCAGAAATTTCAACTTCTGTCTAGTTACAGGTTTCAGAACCTGAAAAAAACAAATAAATGACATCTATGACATTTTACCCTGGGAAAACGATAAAAACTATAAACCAAATAAACATAGGAACGTAATGCTCCTTTACACTTGAAGCAAGGAACTCACTTTCATAAAAGTTTGCACCATCATCCGGACTACAGGAGGAAGCCGTATGACAAACAAACCACCAAGACAGCTTGGAAAGTGATCTTGGAAAAGGAGAGAGCAGGACCGTATCATCTGCAAAGGAAGTTTAAATGGGGATAAACCTTCGCAATCCACCAAAACCATAATTTGAGGGTTTCCATGATCAGCCAAATGCAGGATACCATGCTCCATTTGTGAAACTGCATCAGCAATCAATATCAACTACCATTCCCAAAAACTTTTCAAATACATGTCACAGAAGATTCGAATGGTTTATATGAAAACATTAAAGTTCAGATGCGCAAATTTTCATTATTGTATAGCACAACAGGACAATATTCCAACAAATTGGCAAGGCAAGGCAAACCTCAATCAATTAATATACCAGTCTCAGCATTCACAACAATTACAAATTAGGCTATCATTTTTAAAAAGAAACATATGAAGTGAAGAAGCTTGACAACTCCAGCTACTTCTTCATGAAAGTGCAATGTTTAAGGAATAGGTGTACAGAGAGGAGAGTGTGCATCTAGGCAACTGAAGGCTCACATAACAAATAGAAAATCATTCATAAGAGAAAGTAAATGCGTTTTCCGAATTTCAAGTGATCATTCTCGTAAGTACATACATTTTCTAATAATAGTGATATCCTATCATCTGTGTTAACAGCATTAGTTTCACGATGTTCCTCTAACTAAACTTTACTATCAAAAGATAATCAGAGGCAACTCTTCTGGCAAAGGCAGCTTTATGCCCTTCAAAGATCATTATCTAAACCCAGCAATACAGAGCCTCAGCACACAGATCATGATACATTGGCGTTAAGTACTACAACATACGAAAAGGGCGAAAATGAAAGGGAGGTTCCAATGAATCAGTGTGAAATGAAAGCTTACCAATGGCCTGAGCGAACCTTGGTCTATCATGATTTGGTAGACTAGAGCAAGCTACACCAAGACGGACAATCAGGCAAGGTCTCTGTGTCACATCATAGCCATGCCAAAAGACTACTTTTGACCACATTTTAAGTTCCTCTGGTGAAAGTATATCAAAAGTCTCTCTCCAGCGAATTGTCTTCTTAACAGATGAAAGAAGGCATGAAAAGTCGCCATTTGCAGCAGTATAAAATCTTCGAAGCTCAGTCTCATTAATCCTGCAATGTTATACACCATAAATTTCTGAATCAGTTTTCTTTGTCATGTCTCTCAGAGCCAACTAGTGGCTTTGAGGATGTGATTCTGTGAAAACTGAAAAGCTACATGCTAACTATGTGTTTTCACATTTCTCACTATTATTCTTGTGCCTGATATCTATAAAGCTACAACAACAACAACAACAACAACAACAACAACAACCAGGAGACATACTCTAGGTTCACAGAGAATCAAGGATGAGTTCTTTGCCAACCATTCCACCTTTCAATCCACGGATGGTTCAGTGAAACCTGCATGTAGAGGTTATCCCCTCTATTCCCCCCCCCCCCTTCCCCCACACACACACAGACATACAAATCATTTCCTTAGCTTATCAAGAAGAGGAGGTGGGGAGTATGCATAAGTAGCTGGAAATGCTGGTATGACTTAATTAATCAGCCTTAACTATTGCTCAATGAAGTTGTATATTTATTACTTACCATTTCTCAATTTCTGGTATGACAAAAACACAGTGAGACGATAGAGATACTGAATAGTTTAAAGATCATATCAACTGGGACGACATTTTGCACATCTCTATTTCAATGTTTCTGTTGACACAATGATTATACTCTGTAGATATTTAAAAGAGGCGAATCAATCACCTTTCAGGTAAGCAGATCCCTTGCTTTTCCAGCTCTTCATATAGTTTAAGCAACCAATTCTCCAGTAACAGACCACTAAAAGAATCATCATTATTCCTGCAGCAGCAGCCATAGCAACATATAATGAATCAACACCCATAAACAAGCATTTAAAATGATCCTATCTCATAAACGTATGACAGCTAACTGATGGTTTCAAACATGAATGCGTCCATTATAAAGGAAAATAAGGAAGGGTGATTCTTGTTTGCCTTGCATCATCACGTGGTTCTAGAGAGGATGAGTCTTTATCCAAGTTGTTAGATGCATGAGTAACATTACGATCTTCAGCAGCATTCATTTTGTCCGACTTCTCAGTGAACGCAGTTGCTATAGAGATGATCAACAAAGGTCGAGACAACATCTGGCAAGAAGAAAGTTAAGACCTTTAGCTTTTTGTTCAACAGTAGATGGGCAAAAAAAATCTAAAGATGCAGCAAACTGCAGAAGTACTTACCTGCATGCCCTGCACCAAGCCCTTGAACGGGGCCCATCTCTGAACCCACTTAAATGGCGGATAGCATAGCGTTTGGCATGCTTGGAAGCTACGCCAAACAAATGGGCACTTTGCTTTTGATACTCTTCTTGCAGCTTCGAGAGCAACAACTTTTAGCACGAAAAATGCTACATCACCAGCAGCTCCCATAACTACACTATCTTTAGAAACATTATGACATAGAGACCGCAGTGGAAACTTCTTAGGCCTGGAAGCAACCTTGATAGTATTTTTTCCAGAGATTACACGAGACGATTCAAGTTTTACCCCTGGACCTGAGCTACTCCGTTGATCCTCCATGGAAGAGGACTTGAAAAATTTTCCAACTCAGATTCACTCAGCTCATGTATTTTACTGTTAAGTAGACCAAACAGGGAAAAAAAACCAATAGCTTGGTAAATACTCTGTTTATAATTTCTTAAACAATGATGACTGATGAGAACAATTAATTACAACAGATGAGAAGAAAGTCTTTACCATGTCGCCAAATTCAGTTCTGGCCTCACCGGACCTGTCATCAGTTGCAGGTATGGAATTCATCCTGGGGAGTTACAAGATCAGCATCAGCAATTCTTTGTGCACACATATCGTATAGAATATAACCAAGCGACCATATAGATCATATGAGGCAAGAAACATTCAACAGCACAGCCCCTAATAATACAGTATAATTCAATACTAGAAGAGTGAAGTTTTTCATTTTACCACCACCCTTCTACAATACAAGCAGTATCACCCCTACAATTAATTTATTCCCTCTATATTGACCTCACATAAAGAAAAATGGCTCATAAGACTGACTGCGCTTCTTACATTGTCAAGTAGCATTCTGTTGGAGATTTTCTTGACACACTTTTCAGTATGGGTCATTCGTAAATTTTTCATCTGTTTTCAACATAGGGGTAAGGCATGCGTACATCCGACCTCCCCTTACCTCACGATAGGCAGGGGACCTTGCACTTTGAATACTGACCTCACGTCCTCACACAGTCATACTTCAGAAACAATGATAGCATTTTCACTTCACCATCAAGTTCAAATGTAAGCATATATCGATATATGTCAATGCTTTTCTAGCTTTAGATGCCTTAGCTAAATACCTTGCATTACATATGAGGTTCGGGTACTTTCTTCCTAATCATATTGGGCATAGCAAATCTAAGACTCATTAAGTCATACCTACCACATTGTAACATTTAGAACATCAAATTTCCCAACCAATGCAAAACACCACTCACAAAAGGAACTTAAAATCGCAAACAAACAAAAATTCCCGACACTAGGAAAAACAAAGAGAGAGAAAAAGACATGGACAGCAAAACAGCAATCCCTGCGGCTCCAAAGTGAACAACTTTCAAGGAATGTTAGGTGTTTGCCACCCAAAATCGACAGAATTCCACTCATTCTGCCTTCACAAAGTCGATTACTACAGCGCCTTAGGTTCAATTCGAGCAATTTAACGTTCCAGCCATCGGCTACTCTCAAAATCACAAAATCCGAAACCCTAATTGCAAATCCATGCCCCACCAAACCTCAAACCTCAAACCTCAAAATGCTCAATGTAAAATCTGTAACACTCAATCACCTCCTAATCAGTAACAAAACAGCAAAAGTCTGCAAATTTACGACATCATACGACGAAAATCTTCCCACCGCACATCCGATTTACACCAAAATTTCAAGCTACCGACAAAATTCACCAAACAGTATCAGCACAAAACCTTGAATTTGACATGCTGACATTATTCAATTTTCCTAAATTTTCCGAATTCCGAAATGAACAATCTTGATCATAATTCATAGATATGTAAAATTCACTACAAATTCTACACTAAAAATCACGCAAAAAATTGCTAAGTATGATCAATAATATGTAAAAAAATCAAATCAAATTTGTTGATCAAAGATCATTTTTTTCAAACGACGAGAAAATTAGGTACAGAAAAATGAAAGTATATATCAATTTGATTAAATTATCGGAGTTCAAGAATAGAATTGAAGATGAAGATTGTAGAAGAAGTTACCTGACATGATCACATGAACGACAGCTGCTGTAAAACCTGAGAAAGATCGAACAGTAAATAATTGACCAAATCTGGACCTTTTTAAGTTTGTACGGAGTAGGTTGCGAATAAAAAGTCAAACAAAAGGAAAAAGAAAAAGAGGGAAAAACATCAGCTGACAACAAAAGAAATCGACACGTCAGTAAAATATAGTCAATGCTTTGTCGTTTTTTCCCCCCTTCACTGGTCTTTCTTATTAATTTAATCGAGTCGGATTTAAATCGGGTTAAGAAATTATTGTCAAGTCGAATGGAAATACTTGTGACACGTCTATAGGAGTTTAAGGGAACGACCTGTAAGTTGTAACGATGTTCTAGTACACCAAACGATAGTAGAAAACTTGGTATCAAGTATCATCAGCATACTCATCACGATCGTGTCTGTAATTTTGATGTAACAATGTACATTACATCTAGATTTGACCACAAATTGTAAAAATATACTCTTAAAACTAATCAATCTGTCATGAATAGTTCTCGTAAGTTGATACCAAAATTTCACACCCATTTAATTACAATCGTTGTTAATATTTGATCCTCGTCACTTGGAAAGGTGGTAGTAATAATAATTCGTCAATTTAGCCCGTCACACACACATAATTATATGTCACAATCGGATCAGCTTAGAATCACTAATCTAAAGTACAGTAGTTGTTTAGTAAACAAGTAGACCAAATAATAAATTCCAATCTTCCCGTCTACTTTGTTTGGTGGACTACTCGACGACTCGTAATCACGTCGTGGATCATCATTATCGATCAGCATGTACGAGGAAAAAATAATGTATCTTCTCGTAGAATATTACTCAATCTAAACATAGCTAGTTAATGTCGGCGTGGCAGATATTCAAGACTTGGAGTTTGCATGAGCACCACGTATGAAACTAATATAGCTAAAGAAATGGTAAAACTTGTTGAAGAAGATGATAAGTTTATCAGAAACCAAAGAAATCAGAGAAAACATGATCATCTTTGCTCTTTTACTGTTTTATTTCTTGAACTATATACTCCTTAAAATTATAGAATAATTATTGTTGAGTTGAAGAAATCGAAGGAATGGCGTCAAGATTGAATCCGGCGTATGGTTACACTGTTGTGTATGTAAGAGACGTAGCCAAATCTGTTGATTTTTATGACAAAGCCTTTGGTCACAACGTTCGCCGCTTAGATCATTCTCACAGGTAACATTATCTTTCTATATAACGGTACATATAGACGTGATTATGGTGGTATCGAAGTTTTGTATACATAAAAGCATCTACTCCCTCCGTCCCAGTTCAAACTCCCCACGTAAAAATCGACCTCTTATTGGGAATGATGTACACACTACTCGGTTAATTAAAGTTCCAAAAAAATTGCATAACAAGTTAGAGAAAACTCTAATCTAACTCGCTATATAATTTTTTTGAAACTTTGATAAACCGATTAGTGTGTACAACCTTCTCAACACGGGGGGTATTTTGGGGATGAGGCGTTTGAATTGGGACGGAGGGAGTAATGCTGATGTTACGTAGATTGACGTTTCATCTGATCTAATCCGAACTGTTCCGAATTTTACAAAATTGACTCATTGGGTATTGGTTTGCAGATGGGGAGAGTTGGAAAGCGGGCAGACAACAATAGCGTTCACCCCAATCCACCAACACGAGACAGATGAAGTTACAGGGTCGGTCCAAACGGCCCAATCAAAACGAGAACGAAGCCCAATTGAGGTCTGCTTCGATTATACAGATGTGGATGCTGCATACAAGGTCAGAATCTCTCATCTCAGTCGGTCCAAAAATCATTATCATGATTTAGTCATAAATTACACCTACATCAACCGAAAAACCTCAAAATCAAATTGGGATTTTAGTCTATTTGGAAACCCAGATTTGGGGATAAAACGGGGGTTTTGATGGTGGTGATAGTGGCGGCGGAAGTTAAATAACCCATTTTCATTCACCGACCACATCACCATTTCATCTTCATTAGAAAAAAAAAAAAAAAAAAAAAAAACATTTGTGACTTTCTCTCTCGTCTTTCACCCATCAATCGTCGCTGCTTCATCGGCGGCCGCGGTCAATAGTCACAGGATCAAGTAAGTCAACTTTTTTTTTATTAATATTGTTTCTTTTGGTGAAATGCGGAGTTAAATAACCCTTCGGGTATTTGAATTTCTATTTTTTTTTTTTTTTTGAAGAATTACGCAGTTAAATAACCCTTCGGGTATTTGGGTTTCTTTTTATTTTTTATTTTTGAAGAAATACGTATCTAAATACCCCTTTGGGTATTTGAATTTTTGTATTTTTTACTAAAATTATACGTATTTAATTACCCCTTCGGGTATTTATATTATTATTTTCGTTTTTTTTTTCAAAATTATACGTATTTAATTAGCTCTTCGGGTATTTGAATTTTAATTTTCGTATTTTTTTCAAAAATATACGTATTTAATTACCTCTTTGGGTATTTGAATTTTTATTTTTGTATTTTTTTTCAAAATTATACGTATTTATTACCGATGTATTTTTTTCAAATATACGTATTTAATTACCCCTTCGGGTATTTGAACCTTTTTATTTTTGTATTTAAAGAAATAAATACATATTTAAATACCCAAAGGGGTATTTGAACTGTTTTATTTTTGTATTTTTAAAAATAAATACATATTTAAATAACCTTTCGGGTATTTGAAATTGTTGTATTTTTTGAAGGCAATACGTATTTAAATACCCCTTTGGGTATTTGAATTTCTTTATTTTCGTATTTTTGAAATAAATATGTATTTAAATATCCCTTCGGGTATTTGAATTTTGATTTGTATTTTTTTTAAAGATTACGTATTTAAATACCCTTTCGGTTATTTGACATTTTTATTTCTGTATTTTTTTTAAATAATACGTATCTAAATTCCCCTTCGGTTATTTGAATATTTTCATTAATTTTTTTTTTCAAAATTACGTGTATTTGGATTTTTGTTTATTTTTTTATATTATACCCCTTTCCGTTATTTGATTTTTTTTTAAATTTTCGATGAAATACAGATGGAATTACTAAAAATACCCCTGCAATACAACTCCCACTAGGCATTAGCATCGGTCTTTTTCTGGAAACCCTAACTCCAGAAATCCCCAAATCAAACCCAGAAACAAGCATCAACCCAGTTCAATTCCAACAATGGTGTGCATAAGAATACTTACCGTTGACGATTTACTGTTGATGCAATTTACTGTGCCTCCCAGAAAATTACCAGATCTTTACGTTTCTTTCAATTTTTACTGTCACCATTTATTTGTAAATTAACTGTGATCTGATTGTGAGTTTGTCAATAATTTTTACCAGAGGGCTGTGGAGAATGGTGCAGAAGCAGTGAGTGAACCAGAACAGAAGGAGTGGGGTCAGAAAGTAGGCTACGTGCGTGATATTGACGGTTTGGTGGTCAGGCTAGGGAGCCATGTGATTCCTCCTAAGCAGTAGTCAGTCACGTTACGTGTCTAAACTTCGTGTCTCATCTTATGTGACTCGTCTTAATTTCGTGTCTCATTTTGTGTCTCGCATACGCTTTTAAAGTCTTCCGACAAAGTAATCGATGAATATGTATGAGCCGGGGTGTCATGTACTAAACTATGTTTGCTTACTTGCAATAAAAATTTGTAAAATCGCGGTAATTAGTTGTTACGTGTTAATGAATACACTCATACAGGCTCCGAGAACAGAGTTAGGAAACAAATAATCATTGATATAAGAAAATTATTCGAGATATAGTCGTAAGCATATAGGTATAGGCAAGGCTCTCGCTAGTACTAAGATACAAGATACAAACGAATGACAGATTTGGCAATCCTAAAGCATATAGGGAGAAAGTACTACTTCATTTCGGCTCACAATAACGGTGGCGACGACAACCGCGATCACTGGTCGTTGTGGCGGTTTCGCCTAATCACATCTCGTCGATAGACTTTCTCACGCAGCGACCGACTCTCTTTCTGAACCCTTCCTTGTCCTCTCTCCATTGTTTCTGCAGAGATAACAGACACAGGTAAAAACAGATTAGGATCTCTGCAGAAATTGCGATAAAGTTTCACAGTGCAGAAAATTAAAGATCAGCAAGGTAAGAGACTTACTGCTGCATCAACGTTGGCAGGGGATTCGTGATTAGGATCAGCAAGCATAGATATGATGCTTACAACAATGCTTTCGACCTGCATATATATTTAGTACATTAGCATTCATATTCAATCATCGATCTCGAATACATGAATGCGAAAAATAACGTCAGTTAAGGTTAAGCTTTCGATTAGGGGTATCGACTGACATATGCAACATGCAATGTTAAAAGCTGTCAATTTCAGTTGCTTACCGATTGGGCAGGAGTCCAGCGTTCACTAGCAAGCTCGTAGCCATGGGGGTCGTCACCTGGAGGATGAAGGATTGATATGCAAACTCTACCGTCTGTGTACACTGTCATTACAATAGAGACGATTGTTAGCAACTAGCTACTTATCAATTATCGTATGCTATGTTACTCATACTCGGCTTAGGGTGTCACCCGCTAGCGGTTCCCATGTGTCTGACCCAACAAGTCGTGATTTTGGTTTGAAACAATGTGCCTAATGGCATACTTGTATTCAAGTGTCCAGTGTTAGACACGGAACCAAACACGAAATATAGGTCGACACGAGAAGCCTAGAAGTGAGTGACATAGTCCATACGACTTAAAAGCATTGAACAACATTAATTCTTTAGAATCAAACTTGCCATTGGGATGCCACATCTCTGATGTGAACTTCACAGTTGGAGGGCTGTGTGGATAGTTGCTTGGAAAACTCATTGTGGCTTTGAAGAAACCCCCTTCACTACACACACATAAAGATTGTTCAATAAGTTTCTTACGTGACATTACAAAAATTGGAACGATACTGAGAACATTGTTGTATTGTTAGCCTAAATAGCTAAGAATGTGAGCATAAAACAGTAGCCCAAACCCCCCTACTTGAACAGCAATAAGTGACATAAACAGTAATGACGCACTAATACCAGTGTTGCACAGGTGACAGTCATCAACAACAAGATTGTACGCTAACATGAATCATCATATAACAACGTTACTAAATCGATTTCAAAGAATCCCATCGATTAGGAGGGAAAAACTTACTAAAGTGTATCAGGTGGACCGATAATGCTAACGACCCATTCGAATATATTCTTGTCATCTAACAATCCTGCTGTAAATCCATCGACTGGATTTCTATGAAGTTCTGTACATAATCAAGTTTTAAGGGTTAGTGGGTTACCAAATCAGAAGAAAATCAAATAAATTCTAGCCTTGTAATTTCGTACTCGGTTTTTCGATTCGTAATAATAAATCAATACCTTTGAGCTGTTTGTGTAAGAGAAGGGACGACAGTTGAGACGCCATTGTTAGCCGAAAGATGATCCACAAGTCACAAACAAGCAAATACAATATTGAAACAATGGGAGAAAAAGTTGTGGCTTCCTTAGGTATTTATACTCAATGATAAACTTCGAGAAGTCGTCGTTTTATGGAAGTTTTATGTGTGTAGGTAATCCTAATTATTATTTTAATCTAAGTAACCTAGTTTAAGGATTATTTTCCTTATAATTAAACTAGCACTAAAGGGGTCAGAAGAGGTAAAATGGAAAGTTGGTACTAGGGGTGGCCTTATTAGCTGCCAAGTTTTAGCCTAGACGAATCCGACTGCCCTATAGGTAAGTTTTTACCATGCTCCCGGGAGCACAAGGAGCATGATAGTCCTCCTCACAATAGATGAGTGGGGACCATATATTAAAAAAAGGAAAATTTGCGAGACCGCACCTTTTACAAGTAGTTTTTTGCGAAACCACACCTTTTAAAATTAATTTTGCGATACCGCACCTTATAAAAACAGTTTTTTGCGAGACCGCACCTTTTATGTTAAATTTTGCGAAACCGCACCTTTTAAATTCTACTCCTTTGCGAAGCTGCACCCCTTTTCATTTCCGGCTAATTTAACCAGTTTCTCGCGTTGACCCGACCTTACTCTCCTCTCCTTCAATTTCCCTCCAATTTTCCCCCCAAAATTTCAATT
>JBBYHQ010052018.1:0-31723 GCA_038382645.1 Spergularia azorica | reverse complement strand
CGCAAGGATTTATACTTCACAAGTTAATAGAGCTGCTTGGAAAATTTTTGGAGATTCCAAATATCAGAGCAAGGTATAGCTAGAGATCCCTTTGCCAAAAAAAAAAAAAAAGAAAAAAAAAAAAAAAAAAAATCCTTCAGAATTTATCTGCTTACCAAAGTCTGTTATTATCCCTGAACTTTTTCAATTTTTGTGTCAGATTTATGCGAGACAATTTGCTATCAGAAGTACTTGAAGCACTCATTGTTATTCGAGGATTAGTGGTTCAGAAGACAAAGCTTATAAGTGATTGTAACAGCCTTTTGAAAGATCTGCTGGACAGTCTTCTGCAGGAGAGCAGTGAAAATAAGCGCCAATTTATAAGGGCATGTATCTGTGGCCTGCAAATTCATGGGGATGAGAAGAAAGGACAAACTTCATTGGTGAAATTACTACCTCTATCCTTAAAGTCATTCCTTGATTATGATGTTACTCTTTCTGACTTGTCTTTACTGCAACCTTTATCTTATACAGTTCATTCTGGAGCAGCTAAGTAATCTGATTTGTCCATCGAAACCGGAGTCTGTTTACCTGTTGGTTCTTAATAAGGCACATACTCAGGAAGAATTTATCAGGGGGTCCATGACCAAAAATCCTTATTCCAGTGCTGAGGTTGGTCCTCTTATGCGTGATGCGAAGAACAAAATCTGCCATCAATTAGATTTATTGGGCCTTGTGGAAGATGACTATGGCATGGAATTGCTAGTTGCTGGTAATATCATTTCTCTTGATCTGAGCATTGCCCAAGTCTGTGAACTAGTGTGGAAGAAGGCTAATGTCCCATCTTCAAACTCCGGAGGTAATGCGTCTGTGCAGCCGTCTGGTGGTGCTGCCTCAACAAGGGATTGTCCTCCGATGATAGTGACATATCGTCTCCAGGTAGCTCAAGTACCTGTAGTTTATTGAATAGTAAAGTGTTTATTAAGTAGTTGTTTCTTGGTAGATCTGTTTTTTTTTTTTTTACTGAAATCTGGATTAGCGGGAATCCCATGAGATGTGCAGTTCATGGAACTTTTTTCTTTTCCTTGATTCTTGTTTAAAATGTTAAATGTTTTAGAGGCTTTTGAGTTGAAGCTGAGTTTTATAGCATTGCTGCTGCGACCTCTTTTTGTGGTTCTACTGATGCTTAGTCGAGAGTTATGGACTACTTTTTTTGCACAAGTGTATTTATTTTCTGGGTTGATATGTTTTAGTTACTGGCCATCATGTGTTTTTAAAGGAAGTAAGGGTACTCTGTAATTTCTTTTAGAGCAATCTATGGTTGTTTACACTGTCACAGGACAGGTTCTTTATCTGACTGTCATGTCGTCTTGGTGAAATTTCAAATTGTGATCTGTGAATCGATCCAACCTTCTGATCTCTGAAATTGTTTGAATGTAATTGTCTAAACTGTTACTCGTTGTGACAGGGACTAGATGGTGAGGCAACAGAACCCATGATTAAAGAGCTGGAGGAAGATAGAGAGGAATCCCAAGACCCAGAAGTTGAGTTTGCAATAGCAGGTGCAGTTAGGGAGTACAGCGGTCTAGAAATTATTCTGGACATGACTAAGGTGAGACATCTTATTTCTTCAATTATACCATTAGGATTTGGCTTTATTGATTTTGGCTTTGACATGGATTTTTAACTTGCATGAAATACCATCTTTTTGTGAAAATGTTGATTCCTGAGGCAATAGAACTACCATAAATATGCATTAAATGTGTATATAAGTGCATAACCGCAAATGTGCAATCTCAATCGTGGTGTTGTTTTTTTGATGGAATTTCCTTCAGGAATACGAGCTTCTTGCACTGCAACGAGCCAACCCCAGTGCTGTGTAGTCTATTATTAACTTGTAGACTTGTCTGTTCCATGAGACTTCATGCAAGGAACTTGTGTTTGCTCTCCATGTTTTCCTGCTTGTGCTGACATAATATGACACAGTTGTAGACACTAAACAGGGCAACTATGGTGATGTGTGTTGTCTTGAATCAATAACTTTCTTGTTCAGGCGTGATCTTGATTCTCGTTATTAATTCATTGTTACGCTTTGGGGTGTAGTAAACTTATGTTGCTTCGAATGAGCATGATTTAATCTCAAGTGCAAAGCTTGCTTAGGGATTAGGCCTTGGAGTTTTTTTTTTTTTTTTCCTCCACACATTACTTAGCATTGACTAACTTTTTCTAAATTTACAGCGTTTGCGTGATGATTTGAAGTCCAACCATGACCAGTTAATTGCTCTGCTCAATCTATTGATGCTTTGCTGCAAGATAAGGGAGAACAGACGTGCGTTATTAAGATTGGGTGCTTTAGGTTTACTTCTTGACACAGCACGACGTGCTTTTTCTTTGGATGCTATGGAGGCAGCTGAAGGTATCCTGTTGATTGTTGAGTCACTTACCTTGGAAGCCAATGACGGTGACAATATTAGCATTGGACAGAGTGGCCTCACAGTCAGTAGTGAGGAAAGTGGAACTAGTGAACAAGCCAAGAAAATAGTTCTCATGTTCTTGGAGCGACTTTCCCATCCTTCTGGCCTGAAGAAATCAAATAAACAACAGAGGAACACTGAGATGGTTGCTAGAATATTGCCTTATCTGACATATGGTGAATCTTCAGCAATGGAGGCTCTCATCCAGCATTTCGATCCATATCTGCAAAACTGGGCAGAATTTGACAGGCTTCAAAAGCAACATGAAGACAACCCTAAAGACGAAAATGTGGCTCAGCAAGCTGCAGAGCAGAGGTTTGCGGTTGAGAACTTCGTTAGAGTATCTGAATCCCTTAAGACAAGCTCTTGTGGTGAAAGATTGAAAGATATCATACTGGAGAGAGGAATTGCAAGGGTTTCCGTTGAACACCTGAGAGAGTCATTTTCAGTTGCTAGGCAGCCTGGTTATAAATCTACTGCAGAGTGGGGACTGGGCTTGAAACTTCCATCTGTTCCACTTATCTTGTCTATGCTGAGGGGATTATCAATGGGGCACTTGGCCACTCAAAATTGTATTGACGAGGGAGGGATCTTGCCTCTGCTCCATGCCTTAGAAGGAGTATCCGGAGAGAACGAGATTGGAGCTAGAGCTGAAAATCTGCTTGATACTCTATCTGATAAAGAGGGTAAGGGAGATGGATTTCTAAGGGAGAAAATTCTCACGTTGCGGCATGCTACAAAGGATGAGATGAGACGTCGGGCTCTAAGGAAGAGGGAAGAATTGCTACAAGTATGTTCTGATTCGTTTATGGCATCTTTTAAACTTCTTTTCTTTTACGGGTTACTAGTTAATACTTGAGCTTTTTGTTTGTTGTCTTTTTTGCTATATGACAATTCATGTTAGCCGACCCCGACTCATTTTGGGACTAACGTTTTGTTTTTGTTCGTTGTAGTCAGTCTGATTGTTTTCTTACTAGTCATCTCAGATTTCTGCTGTGACAAACGTGTTTGGTCTTGACTTATATGCTTGGTCAACTGGTGTGTATGTATACAGGGACTTGGAATGCGGCAGGAGCTGTCTTCTGATGGTGGGGAGCGCATAGTTGTTGCTCGGCCAAATCTCGAAGGATTGGAAGATGTGGAAGAAGAGGAAGGTGGCTTGGCCTGCATGGTATGCAGAGAAGGTTATAGTTTAAGACCCAATGATCTACTGGGAGTTTACACTTACAGCAAACGAGTGAACCTAGGTGCTGGTAATTCAGGAAGTGCTAGGGGAGAATGTGTCTATACTACTGTGAGCCATTTCAATATCATCCATTTTCAGTGTCATCAAGAGGCCAAAAGGGCGGATGCTGCTCTGAAAAATCCAAAGAAAGAGTGGGAAGGTGCCACACTCAGAAATAACGAGACTCTTTGTAATGCTTTGTTTCCTGTCAGAGGTCCAGCGGTTCCATTGGCTCAATATGTCCGCTATGTGGATCAGTACTGGGATAGTCTAAATGCTCTTGGACGTGCTGATGGGAGCCGCCTCCGTTTGTTGATGTATGACATTGTTCTGGTATGATTCCTTGTTTGGACTCGAGCTCTGTTTTTCAATGCTTTGATTCCTTATTTTATATTTCCCAATTTCAAGGGAAGGCTTGCCCTTATACATCCTTGAGGTGGGACCCTTCCCCGGACCCTCGTCTTGCAGGGACTGGGCTGCCCTTATACTTCTTTTCAGTTTCTCTGCTTTGGCTTTATTTGCACTTATGATCTTGTGGATATGTTTCTTTAATAGAATGCTTCAAGTTTTTCTGCGATGTTCTCTTCTAGATCTCCGCTTCTGTTCATTGGCTTTGAAATTGTTGATAGTAGACAAATGGCTCATTAGATTCAGTGTACTTGTTATTCAGGAATAGTATAGAATCTTTATCAAGGCTCATGTCTCTGTGGTTTGTTTTGTGTGTACGGCTGCGTACACCTTACCCCCTCCCCTCTTCAAAGTAGGAGCATCTTTTCAGATATTGGGCTAGTGTTGTTTTTTATTTGCTCACATATGGTCGACATTTGTTCCGCATCTATTTGTAAGTTATTTCTACTATTGTTAGATGTTCGAGCGAGTTGGACTGCTCCACTCCTCTACCCTGCACATTTTCTTAGTTGGTGGCCTGTAAGCACAGTCCCCTGGCCTAAATTAATGTATGCATGCTTTCTGTCAAGGTTATGGGAGGGGTAAGATCTTTGCGCTAAAGGTTGGGAGGGTAATTTGCTCTTTGAGGTCTCCAAAATGCTTTAAACAACTTGTCTATGATGATGACGTGTATGGGGTGGAATTGAAACCTGATGTCAAATTACTGCATGGGTATATGTTTCAGATGATCAACTTGTTTGTTTTTGTCAGATGATCGACTCTTTTGTATTTACAAATTATCAGAAGTTTTAGCATCTATGCAACAGCTGGCTAACCTAATGTCTGTCTCCTATACAGATGTTGGCACGTTTTGCGACTGGGGCATCATTTAGTGTGGACAGCAAAGGTGGAGGGAAAGAGAGCAACTCAAAATTTCTGGCTGCTATGATTCAGATGGCTCGGCACTTACTAGACCAAGGCAGTGCTTCTCAGCGACAGTCTATGGCAAACGCTATCTCATCATATATCGCCTCATCCTCGGATTCTAGATCTTCTCCCTTATCTCCTTTGCAGCCTTCTACCGGTGGAACAGAAGAGACTGTACAGTTCATGATGGTGAGCTCTCTCCTCACTGAGTCTTACGAGTCATGGGTCCAGCACCGGCGCAGCTTCTTGCAGCGTGGGATCTATCATGCATACATGCAACATACACATAGCAGGTCAGCATCCCGAACAGTCAGCTCCACCGGTTGTACTAAATCTGAATCAGCTAGCACCAGTGGGAGTGATGGTGATCTACTGCCCATCATCCAACCCATGCTCGTTTATACCGGTCTCATAGAACAGCTACACCAGTTCTTCAAACCGAGGAAGTCTACGACTAGTGTCCCAACAGGTGGTGAAGGAACATCGAAACCATTAGAAGGGAATGATGAGAGCGGTTTGGAGCCTTGGGAAATGGTGATGAACGAGAAAGTGTTGAATGTGAGAGAATTGGTGGGGTTCTCAAAGGAGCTGTTGTCGTGGTTGGACGATATGACATCTGTCGGAGATTTACAGGAAGCTTTCGATGTTATTGGCGCCTTAGCTGATGTGTTATCTGGAGGGTTCAAAAGTTGTGAAGAATTTGTACATGCTGCCATAAATGCTGGAAAGAGCTAATACAAGCATATAGTGTAGTTGGGGCTTCTTGTTGTAATTTAGTTGTGCTCTGTGCAGTCAATGATGAGTTTGTCTATGCCATGTAGAATCAAGAATGTACATTATACGGCAGAGTAGTTCGTGTTGATCACACGACTGCATTCGATTGTTTCTCAGACTTCTGATATCTTTAACACATTCAGCGTTTTTTGAAACCCCGGTTTAAGAACATTTTGGATTTTGATGGAAATGCAATTACGTAGAAAAGGAACGCAGACGTCCGAGCCTGAGCAAATACACCTATTTCGTATTATAACGCAGACGTCTGAGCAAATACAACTACTTTGTCTGCTTTTCTAGACCGTCGATGTATCCATTACGCATTGTTGTATAGGAGATCAGAAACAACATCTGAGCCTAGCTATAACAGCGGCGTAGAACAAGGGCGTCTGCTACAGGTAGGCGTCACCCTAAAGACAAGTTAGCTGAGCTTAAACTGCGTGTTGTGAAATGTGAACACTCCTTAACCACAACATAAATGTTTCCGAGTTCACAAAATGGTACAACAGAGATAGTTTGAAACGACTAGACCGCCTCAATCAGAACATAGACAAACCGAAAAATGGTTCCATTTTCCACTGTAGCTCACTGAAGTGAATCAAAGTCATCCACTTTATCATTATATTTCTTTATATTTCTCAGGATCTTGGAGTCAGGATTCCAGCTTATCAAATCTTCCATATTTCTGGTCACAAGGAATGCTGGGTCTGTCACAGTTTCTACTCCCACTCGGACATGACTTTGCTCGATGTACGTGATAGCCTCTTTCTTGTGCTCTACAAACTTTTGCTGCACCATTCTAGCTGCCAGCCGACGTCTGCAAGTAAAGCAATCACGGGAAATTCGGTTAAACAAAGATTGCCACAGCCATTTCTCACCCTCAATAAGAAAAACAGCAAAGCTGCAAAATTTAATGTAAGGTATACACAAGGCAGCATAAAAAACTTTACTTGCAAAAGGAAGAGACACTCAAGCGTTCACATACGGCCAAGCTTTTTCGGTTTGGTATGACACCCATATTATATCTGCAACGTAAAAAAGAATCCCGAAGAGTTAAAACAGTGAAGCAAATGACGAATCAGAATGTAAAATGTATCACCGGGTACACACTTGCATTAATGACAAAAAGGAGATAAAACTTGAACATTACCCCATTGCCTCAAAGTCTCCCGCCTACGACGAGGAAAGGGGATCTAATATTGGGGGGGGGGGGATTGGATGTAAGCAAGCCTTACCCCTATGTTTCTTCTATGTTGAAAACATAGGGAGGCTGCTTACGGACGACCCATTATGAAAAATGCATCGAGGATCGCACCAACCGTCTGCAACTACACAATAAGGGGATAAAACTTTGGAGAAGTAGTGATACCCCTCATACAGGTAAAGTCTCACACATTTGATGGCAAGTATTAGGAACTAATAAATAATAATTACATATCAGTATATTCACAAGAAAATCTACTGTATAATTTGCACTAAATTGTTTTCTTTTGCGGATCCCCTTCAACTGACCAATCTTTTGTTTTCTAATCTTATTGAGTTCTATTGAGGACTAGAAGATGGTAAAGAAATACTCCTGAATTTTGAGTCGGAAATGGCTAGCTGAGCCTATCAATCAAAAAGGTACCTTAATGCTAATGTTGCAAGGCAAGTAAAATGACCGAGGCATATACATGCAGTGAATAAGTTCAGATTGGACAACCAAGTGACCAACATCCCCTATAAGATTGATTCAAAGCCTAATGCAAGTCAAATTCACAATCACTACATGAAGTCGTGACGGTCATCTTTGTACCTGAGATACAAATTCAATGTCTCATACATACTTACTCCAAGCAAGGGTATACCATCCCAAATCCACAAAAATTCTAAAGAATCTACAAGAACTACCGTTGCCAACTCTAGCAAACACGCCAACCATCATTTTAGCAATTTGAATACCGATTCCCCTCACTCAATTCCCCTCGACCAAACATCACCCAAACCAATGTAAACCGCCAAATCCACAAAATTTCTAAACAAGCTACAAGAACTACCCTTGCCAGCTCTAGCAAACACGCTGACCGTCATATTAGCAATCAATTACTAATTATTTCTTCTCCTTTCCCTTCAACATCAATTCAAACCAAAGTAAACCAAATCGAAAAGCATAGCCCTAACAATCCAAACCCTTACTACACAATTTACTGCTAATTCACAATCTACAACATTTAACCTGGATTTCTACAAATTCTAACAATACAGCAAAAAAAGGGCAACAAAAACATGAGTAAAAATCACAACAAATTACGAAAAATGAAAGGAAAGCTCACAGCTTTTCGAGAAGTTGGTCAGTCATCTCAATTCTAAAAGGGTCTCTGGGATCCATCTGCTTCAAAGTATTAACCAATTTCTGCACACCCCTACACAAAACATTGTACCTGCATTATTTTTACCCAAATTTTATTAATTACTGCTACAATTAAACCCAAAAACAACAAATTACACCCAAAACAACAAATTAAACCCACAAACAACAAATTACACCCACAAACAAGGAATTAAACCCGGAAACAAGGAATTAAACAGAAACCCATCAAAGAACTAATGGTAAGAAGGCGTAATCAAGAAGAAAAAAGAGGAGTAATCCTACTTTTTGTAATCATCACGTTCAGTGACATGGTAGCGTTGCATAACACCAGCTTCTCTGTGACCACCTTCTCTCTTCCATTCTAACAGATTCGCTCTCTTCAATAATTTGCGCTCGTGATCCTTAAGCTTCCTCGTCATCTTCTTCTTCTTCTTCTTTCAGTGAAGAGATATAGAGAGAGAGAGAGAGTGTATTAAACCCTTTTAGCTCGGAGCTGCAATTTTCTGTCTCTGATAAACCTTAAACCCTAATTTTGGTAAAGCCAAGCCGCGGGTGATATAAATCCTTAACCCCTTCCGTTAAGTTGAAGTTTTGACCACATTTTTCGAGTTTAAAATAAAGGCGTGAAAATTGGTTAAAACCGTATTATATAATCTATAATGATATACGGAGTATGTTTTTTTGGCAAAATATCTCTCGGAACAAAAGTGGCACGAATTTTGGGTGAAAAGTTCTTTGGGTAAGATTTCAAAAAAAAAAAAAAAAAAAAAGTTCTTTGGGTAATTACTAATTAGTTATGGCTTTTTGCCAAACTGTCGTATAATATAGTCCACGGTTTTTTTGCTAAATATCGCCCGGAACGAAAATGCCACAAATTTTGGGGGAAGCCCTTTGAGATAATGTTATGGGTATTTAACAAAGTTTTAGAGCCAAAAATCCATGATAAAGCCTCAAATTGGCGAAAAACGAACTCTAGCACAAATAATTTATGCATGTCGTTTATGGCCTTCAAGAACTTTGTTATCAGAGAAACTGCTCTGGCATCTAACAAAGGTACTTCAAGACTGATAATGGTCCAGTTTTGAGAACAATTGGCTACTTGTAAAAAATCTTGTCAAAATCGGCGAAAATGGAAGTGTATAATCCACGATTTTGGCCCAAAATTGACCAGAAATGAAAATGGGCCAAAATGTGATGGAATACTCTAGAGGTATTTTTATGGGTATTTGCACAATATGAAAACAAAAAACCTATGGAAAATCCCAAAATCACGGTGAAAAAAAAAACACTCGCTTGCCTTAAGGGAATTGAAGAAGTGAGCCGAAAGGCTTCAAAAACTTTCCTAATAGCGCAACCCGCCCTCATATCCTTCAAAATTACCCCAAGGCCAACAATGGTAAACTTTTGACCACATTTGGCTAGTTTCAAAAAAATGGCCAAAACCGGCCAAATCTATAGCGTATAATCCACATTTTTTGCCCAAAAATAACATGCAACGAAAATGGCTCAATTTTCGATGGAAGACCCTGTAGGTAATATTATGGGCATTTGCAAAATAGTATAGCCAAAAACCTATGGCAAGTCCTATAATCGGCAAAAACGAGAGCACTCTAACCTTATGTAGAGACGTGTGCCCGAGGGCCTTAAAAACTTCCCTAACAAAGAGAGTAACATGCACAATATCCAATTAGGGTACTCCCAAGGCTAACAATGGTAAAATTTTGCTAACATTTGGCTAGTTTCAAAATTGACTTGGTCAAAATTAAAGTATGTAATACTCTGGTCATTAGCCGAAAATGTCCCCGAAACAAAGACGACTCAAAGTTTTTGTTTGAGCTCATTGGGTTTACAATATATTAAACTTGTTCGGAATAACATTAGAGCTCAAATTCTATGATAAAGTCCTCCGAATCGGCCAAAACACATGCTCAAATTCAATTTTATAAGTCCCGTTCTTACAAAAACTCAATTTATCATTCTTGTGGTTTTTCGATCGGAGCTTAACAATGACATATAAAAGAGCATTATTGTCAAGGGTTGGACTTGGCACCAACTTCTTCTCGCTTAGTTTTCATGAACTTATAATTCTATTGCTTAAACTCATTTGTTTATGTGCATAATATATGAACTACTTGGCCACTAGGCAGAAGACTGATTTAGAAAATAGAAATGTGAGGTACAGTATACTTCCAAAACTTATCATCATCAAATGATATGTTCACCAACAACCTTCTCTTATATTCCACCCCTTTACAATCTCAACATCGACATTTTGTAATGAAGTGCCGCGTTCCACTCAAAATGTAATATAAAACTCAGCGTTCTAAGGTCCACGAATCATGATGGACTTACATATATACTCTCTGTATTTAGTAAGTAAATATTTTTGTGCAAACAATAATATATGGTTGGTGTGGGTAATGCCATTTTGACTAAAATATGTATGCTAACTACCTTATAATAGCCGCCTCCACAAAGTGCATAACCATGGAATTTCTTAATATCTATAATATGTGAAACTAATTAAAATTAAAGCAACAAGAGATCATATGTACTGTATATAACATGTGAGGGTATGCTCAATCAATTGGTATGAACAAGTCATAGTATAAAAATAAAGTCGGATGTTTGAATAATGATTCAGATGGAGATACTGACTACCGCGTAAAAGTTCCGAGTTTAAGTTCTTTCGCCTTGTTATATTGGGTTTCATACTTTATACTTTATACAAAACGGAACAAATGAATTATGAAATCATAGTTGATATTTTTTTTTTTTGTTTCACTTATATTTTAAGTTGATCAAAAGTTTAACATTCTTTCATTTCTATTCTCGGTCAATAATGTACATTATACATGTAAAATATGGCAATTTGTGAGGCTCAACTAACCGTATTTCTACGTCAATGAACGACAAATGAACGTACAGGTACTTACATGCAATTGCCAATTGGATATGCTACAAGCTAAGCTAGCTCCATTATGAGCTTAAATGATTTCTAATGATCATCAAGCTCTGATCAATTATTTGGTCCGAAAGTCTTTTCTTACTTAAAATTATTTCTTACATATTGATTTTTTCAAACAAGTTTCGCAAGATAATTAAACCTTTTTAATAATACTCCGTATAATCAGTAGGAAACCGAAAATCGCACATATGTCAATCATCATTGATTCATTGTCGTGGTTCCGAATATGCTACGACAAGCTAATTAAAACATCTTGCCATAGCATACGATTTTGATTAATGTTTAGCCTTTACTCTAGGAAAAAAAAAAGCATATATTGTGGGGCGTTCAAAATGGCGAAGCAAGCAAAATCATGGAGATATATTGAATGAATTTGTGAAAGCGACGACGTATTATTACTTCAATTCCAATTAATTGAGAATGTAGGGCGTAGGAGTATGACACAAAATGTGGAATTGAAGATTTGTATGTACTTGCATGGTTGGAAATTAAATCTAGATCAATTATGTCGGTACCTTATTACTATTACAATTGTTATAAATATGAAATCAAGTGTTTACATGGAAACTCTGCATTAGTGGAACTGTAGAAGCAAGAAGTTGCTTTTACCATTACGTTTGCTGCTTGAATAATTTTGTTAATGGAGACAAACGAAATCTAAAAATGATATAACTTTGTCTTGGAATAGTACAAGTCATTTCGTTTTTTTGTTTAACTAACAGAATATCGAGAAAAACTTAATAGAAGAACGCCGAATCTCATGTATGTACAGTTTGATTGGCCATATGTATCTGAGTATTGGTTTCAAAAATAATTCACAAGATCGTTTTGGTTTGACACAAACGATATTTTGTAGATCGAGTTTGAGTTTGAGGCTATGAGCTCAAACATATACCTGTCACCGGAAACCAAGAGCGAGCCACTCATTTCAATGCTGAGGGACAACATTATTAATGGCTAAGGCTAACGGGATAGGGCATCTACCACAAAGTTGCTATTAAATTGCAATCTCAGTACAAAAAAAAACTCCTGTGAAATTAAGAATGTAGGGCAAAAAGGTAAAAAGAAAAAGAAAACAATAAAGGGCATGCTAATTGCTAAGTACTTGTACCATCGACATAATTGTCGATCACCCTTTTTCACCAATTTTATCAGATCATAAGCATGATGCATGCTAATTCTTAGCTCAATAAAGTAATGAATAATTGTAATTAAGGTTGTTTTTTAGTATCATAAGGACAACTCACAAAAGGTGAGACTAATGCCATATGTATGGCTTAATTCAGAGAGTTAAAAACTCGATTAGTTAGAGTTATCTTCTTTACTTTAGATATATAGTCCCGTAATTTTAATAAAGGAAAAACATTACAAATACCAAGTCGAAGTAACCAACATTGCTTAAACCTCGCCATTTTCTAGGTCGCAATCTTGTGATTCTAGGCGTCACACTCTACTTTAGTGGATTATCTGATCTGTCTATGGAATTTATAGAATCATAAGGGGGTCGGGTTAAACCCAACTTAGATTATTAAGCAAAATAGCGAACAATGTCAACGATCATGGGCAACTTTTACACTAATTAAATTAATTTTACAGCACGGACATGAATTAGGGAATTTGAAAGGAGGAGTAAAAATGAAAGAAATTGTGACGCACAACGCAACAACACAAAAATACTCTAAACTTCCAATCATGAAGTAGACGTGATAGGCAGAGGAAAATGATCTTCACATTCACAGCATTAGTGTATATGCTTTGACATATTAGGGAACTATATATGGAGGTATAATCATATCACTAATACGTCAAAATTGTCGTTAACTTATTATTGGTGTGATGAAGATAAACTAATACGTTTCTAACCAATCGACAACAGAATTGAGTCTATTTAACTACACACAGAAATTGGGTACAACGGTTGCACCAGTAACAACCTCATGGAATAAAATCATTGTCTTTCGTACGCTATTTCTTCTTAATTTCTCATATGAATCAGGTGTGAAAGTTGTAGTCTTACACATAGTGCCAGATAAATGGATGTTCCCTCCAATTAGGAAAAGAAGGACGATAAGAGATGTTTGTGGTAACAAAATCAAAGATATTCCAGCTACCAAACAAAAGATGCAACGAATAAGTACTAGTATATCACTAGAATTTTGGGTAGAAAATGATTTCTATCTCATGAATCCAAATAATTATTTCGATTTTGATTGAGTGAAATGCATATTAAATAATTGTCCTACAAACCATTGCCAATGTCAGAGTCACGACCTAGGCAACCACACTGATAATTCATCCCAAAGTTATGGACCATTATCATGAGTTCGTGACATGATCTCATGGTGAAAGTTATATAGGAGTAGTATAGTCATTTTTACATTTTTTGGGCACACTTTTGATGTATTGTTAGTGTGTAATAGTGCGGAAACCGGTTCACATAAATTTGTGAAAATGAATTTTTAAATGTTTTGATTCGCTCACGAGTAGAGGTACGGAAACATGATATAGATGTATCTCTTGAACTAAAAGCCATCGTAATTTCGTAAGTTCTTGATTGCTCGCAACCTAATCTAATGTATTGAAGTTGAGATTCTAAATTGTTAGATGATGAAGCAAATTAAAAACTAACAAGATAGATGATGTAAACAAAAAGAAAACAGAGGAGGGAGTTCATTAAAAACTAAGACTATGAAATGAAACTTAAGTAGCATGATTATGTACGTTCAAAGAGTCATCATTCATCACCCCCATATGTTTTTGTTTGTACACAATTTCATATACACACAACAAGTAAATTTAAGAAAAGCAAGGTTGACCTAACAATTACAAAATTTCATGTTATCAATTTCCACCAATAGAACACAAAACGATAACATGTCAAAGACCGGGCAACTAATTCCCAGTCTACTCTTAAAATGATTCAAACAAGCCTCCTTAGCTATTTTCAATCCTTTGTCCCGAAAGATTACCACTGCTGGCTGAACCCAACAACGGTTTTATATCGAATTGCAAATCCACCTGTTCCACCCCTCGCAACACTATTCTTACGCAACCTATACGCAAATGAAAAAACGACCAAGACTCGAAAAAATAGTACTCCTACTCCTAGCAATATATATACGGAGTACATATGCTTAGAATAGAATTCTTAGCCTAATATGATTACACACTTCTAAATCCTAATCAAATAATATTTGCCTTTAATAGAAAAAAAAAATAAAAAAAAATACTACTACTCATAGTCTAACACCGACGCCTTATTAAAGGCTTCCTCATTACGCCTCCACTCCTTCCAACATAAATACTCTTCCCATGTCTCCCCCCTTCTTAATTACTCTCTCTCCTCTTTCTTCTCTTTCTCTCTCTAAAACTTTTTCTCTCTCCTCAATCTCCGGCGCCGTTCGCCGGAATCTCGTCGGAATTTCAACGACCCACTTCATATTTCCAAAAACCCACTATTTTCCACCATTTTTTTCTTCAAAACATTCAATTTTATTCTTCTGGGCATTATACTCCTATATCTTCTCAAACTTAGTAATAATAAAAAAAAGCAGTAATTTTTATTATAAAGTTTTACTAATTAATTACTCCTTTTTATTACTGCATGTGGACTTGTAGGAATTTCATACTTTAATATCTTCTTTTGCTCTAAATTTTAGGCAGCATTAGTAATTTTTTTGCATATAAAATATTTTACTTGACTTTGTTTTTTTTTGGTAAATTCAGATTCATATTAGTATTAGTAGTAGTAAATTTCTTTGTTTGTGTTTAGTATTTCAAGACAAAAAATTGAAGCTTCTTCAATACTCTGAATCATACCACAATATCATCCATTATTATTATAAATAAACAAGTCTCCCACCATTCATATAATTCCATTTCCAAGTTTGATTTTTTCTTTGATTACCAAAGAATATTTCTCAATCACATCATATCATACAATACCATATATATAAATTATATACTCCCCTGAATTTACAATCAATATCATCATTATTTCCACTATAAAGATGAAAGATTGAAGCTTTTTGAGTAAATAAATGGTGGGTAGTTGTGAAAAAACAGAGGAATTTGTAATGTGTAAGCTAGAAGATACATCATCAAGTGAGCTAATGAGGGAGAGAAGAGTTGTTGGAGGAGAAAGAGTGTGGGATATGGGGATTAAATTGAAGACAATATTAAGTGATTCTGCTAAAGTTGATAAATGGAGAGCAACTATGAATCGATCTAGTAGAATTAAGCTTATGTTACGAGCAATTACGACAGTTTTATTATGGACACTTTTTTTCCAATTTGCTACTTTGAGTGAATTTTGGAGACCTGATATGTTGAAAGGTTTGTCTTCTTGTTTCCATCATCATCACTCTCACTTGGACTCGGCTGCTCGTATGAATCTTCAGCTTCCCGTTTCTTCTCCTAAGATTGTTCGTCCTCCTAAAAGTAAGTTTATGTCCCTTTTTTTCTCGATTTTCGGGATTTTATTTACCGTTCATGTTAGCCGACCCCAAATTATCTATGTCGCAACTTATACTAGGGTTTTAATTGGAACAATGTTAGGAGGGTTGTTTTCTTGAGTTAATTTTGACTTTTGTTTTTAGATTCTCGAGAAACTGTTCATGTTAGCCGACTCCAAATTATTTATGTTCGTTGTTGTGTTTAATCTTAGTTGGAACAATGTTGTTATTATGAGTTATGTGATTGGTTGGTTTTTTGAGATAATTTTGACTTTTGTTAATTAGTTATAGTTAATTCTGTTGTTTTGTTTGTTTGTGTTTGTTGGGATAATTTCTATTATTGTATATGTTTATGTAAGGGTTTCAAATTCAATAATTTTATGTAATTAAGTTATACTAGAATGAGTAGTTTGGTGTGTACTTTGTTGAATTGTTTGTTTGTTTGGTCATATGGTTTTAATGGGGAGCTATTTTTGGGCTGATTATGTGCAAATTTTAATTTGTTGATGTAGGGGTTTATAAGAACAATGGTTATCTCATGGTATCATGCAATGGTGGTCTTAATCAAATGCGGGCAGCGGTAAGTTGATCATAATTTACACGATTTTTCAATCAAACTATAACTTATTTCGGATTCCTGTATCGACTTATGCCTAAATTTCGACTCTTGTGTTGATGAATTGCAGATATGTGACATGGTGGCAATTGCCAGACATTTGAATGTCACTCTAATTGTCCCGGAGTTGGATAAAACATCGTTTTGGAATGATCCTAGGTACTTTGTCAATTTAGCTTCCTGAAGAAGACTTTAATTTTTGGGAAATAATGGAATTGTTAGAATTTGTTACTGAGTTTGTTGTTGCTGAATGTTTGGCAGTGAGTTCCAAGATATCTTTGATGTTGACCATTTCATCACATCATTGAGAGATGAAGTTCGGATTCTGAAGGAGTTACCTCTGAGGCTGAAGCTCCGGCAAGAATTTAAGCCGGTGCATTCGTTGCCTCCTGTTAGTTGGTCTGACCTTTCTTATTACCAAAACCAGGTTAGTCTGATCAGAAAGCTTGATGATTGTGAGCTTGGGTTCCCGAGTTATATGTTCGTGTTTATTGTAGTAATGGGCGTCTAATCCGCTATTGCATTCGATGTGGAACAGATTCTTCCATTGCTTCTGAAGAATAAGGTTGTACACTTGAATAAAACCGATACAAGACTTGCAAACAATGGCTTGCCTCTTGACATTCAAAAGTTACGGTGTAAAGTAAATTATGATGCACTGAAGTTCACTCCTCAAATTGAAGAATTGGGGAAAAGGGTAGTTAACATCCTGAGGCAGAACGGTCCGTTCTTGGTGCTTCATCTTAGATATGAAATGGACATGTTGTCTTTCTCTGGCTGCACTCAAGGTTGTACCAAAGACGAGGCAGATGAACTGACCCGAATGAGGTAATGTCATGTTATTTTTGCGTTGATCTTCGTGTTCAATGTTCAATTTACAGTCCAATTTGAAGTCAAATTGTCAGGACCTAAAATTTTATAATGACAGGTATTCTTATCCATGGTGGAAGGAGAAAAACATAGACTCGGATGCAAAAAGACGCGAAGGTCTCTGCCCCTTGACCCCTGAGGAAACGGGCTTAACCTTACAGGCATTGGGGATTGATCAAAATATTCAAGTATATATTGCTTCAGGCGAAATATATGGAGGAAAAAGGAGAATGGCCAGTTTAGCATCATCTTTTCCCAACTTGGTTAGTGTTAAAGTTCGGATTCTCTGATATTCTTGCTTTTGCTGTGCATATATACCTAGGAGAGGAAATTAAACTGTTTCTGTTCAACAGGTCCGAAAAGAAACACTGCTAGATGCATCAGACTTGAATTTTTTCCGGAATCATTCGTCTCAAATGGCAGCTTTGGACTACTTGGTTTCGTTGGAGAGTGATATTTTTGTTCCTACATATGATGGAAACATGGCCAAAGTCGTTGAAGGCCATCGGAGGTACCAAATGCTCTCTACATACACTGTATCATGCACGTTTTCTCCAATTCCTTTAAAATTCTTGCAATGTAGGTCATGATAGGTTAATCATCAGAATATTGCTGTCATAGGTTAATCATCAGTATATTGCAAGTTATCAATCATTGTCCATTGTGTACTTGATTGAGAAATCTGTCAGAATATTCCTCTCTAACAATGCTGTTTCAATTTCTTTTGACAGAGCCATGGGTTTCAAGAGGACGATCACACTTGACAGGAAGCTTTTGGTTCAGTTGATCGACCAATACACGAATGGATCATTAGGTTGGGATGAATTCTCTTCTTCCGTAAAGGAAATTCATGCTAATCGTATGGGAAGTCCCCATCCCCGAACTGTGATTCCCGATAAACCCAAAGAAGAGGACTATTTCTATGCCAATCCTTATGAATGCCTAGAACAACCAGATGAAGCATTACAAACTGCATGATCCCAATTCTTACCCACCATGCTGATGGAATGTTCTATCCATTCAGATGAACCTCCCTGTTCAATTCGCATCTTTCACACACATAAAACACAAAACTGCCCTTACCCCCTCCACCTTCCAACTCCCAAACCCGGCCCCTTGCACGAGCAATGCAGAACGCTCATTCAAAGTATACAGTGATCACGAGGTTTTCTCGAGATCATCATGAACATATTATAGTCTTGCTATACCTAGTTAATAAGTTTATTCATGTATAGAGAAAGCTAGCCTACTATGATCATAGGTTCCTTGGTACGTCGAAACGACTCACAATTGTAGACTACATCGGTGCATATACAGATTCTTCAGAATTTTGGGTATTTTTCGCCAGGAGGGCATATGTTGACCTCTATTGATTTTGATACTTGAACTATTTTTTTTTTTGGATTTTGGAACATTTCTTCCTTGTGCATTAGCAGGAAAAGCTCCCAAATCCAGATAATGCCAAATTCTTGGATTTTACAGTCCTACATTTTACAAAATCTGAGGTGTGTCTCTCACGTCTTGTCATGCTCAAAAGTTTGTAACCACACCAACGTTCTCGTTTGCTCATGTTTCACACTTAAAAAGCTTCACACTTTGCCTTTGTGGTCCTTTTGGGACCAGTTGTACTAGACTTCCCAAACTCCTTCGTACCTAGATGTGAAGGCATCATTTGCCGATTTTTAGGATTGCTCCACTTTTTAAAACCCTACTACTACCGACAGCCCGGCCAATGTAGGGAGCGATATTTACATCATTCGGACTATGATTATACCTTTCTCAATGCCCTCTCACAAACCAAGAGCATAAACGTCTATAGTATACTGTTCACAATGCTGATCATCTCGTCATCAATAAGAGCGTAAACGTCGTTACTCGCCCGGCACTTGTCCTATTAGATGAAAGCTACACATTACCTACAACTCCAAAAGGGCTAAAACTACCTAGTCCAAGAAAGATCACAAAAGTACAAAGAAGATATATATTTTGTATGGTAAATTAGAAAGCGTGGCTTAGAAGGGAAAAGGTGGAGACTAGGAGACAGAATCAACTATGATAACATGTAAATCAGTAAATGTACATGATTATTTTGATACTAATAAATGTAATACATTGATCTGCCGCTCGTTCCTTTTTATAATAAAATATTATTCAACAATGCCGCCTTTGGCCTTTTGCCAATCAAGATCCAGCTAACAGAGTTACACTTGGCACCACAACACAAGTCTAACATTATTCTTTCTTTCTTTTATTATTCTTTTTAAATTAATTAAAAAACTATTTAAAAAATTAGTTAAAAAAATAAATAAAAAACAACCCACACGTATCATTGTCAAGTGTTTGTTGGAAGGGCGAGTTTGATGGCGACGTTAATGCAAAATGTAGTGGGGAGGATATTCGCCTTCACCTACCTTTGGCCACCTATGATAATGTACATAGTATTACATTAGTGAAATAATAGTACATTAGTAGAATTATTATATGCTTGAACTTATCATTAAGAGGAGGTATTTGGACCTAAAAGAATGATTAGGGGTAAGTAAGTATACGGTAGGTGTATTATTAAAGCTCCATACATCAGTGTACATTCCACAATCGAAAGGAAATGAATTTTTCGCTTTGTATAAACAATTGACGGAGCTGTTTTAATAATACGAGTTCTCTTTCCGAACGAAAGGAAAATAGTCTGTAGGTGAAAATGTCAAGGTTTATTAAGGTTTTATGGTGAGTTTTTAACGTGAAAATGTAAAGGTTTATTTCGAAGTACTGAATTTAAACACGTATTTATGGTGGACTAATGAATAAAGAAAGACCCGGAGTTTTTTAATCCCGTAAAACTTGGTGTTTATCCATAGAGCGAAAAATGAACCCGGAGAAAGCAAGGGAAGAGCAGAGAAGTAGAGTAGGGAGGCATTTGGGGGAAGGTAAAACTGAATTAAATGCTAGGTTTGTGATCCAAGAGAAGTTCAGTGATCCAATAAATCAGGAAGTTAACTCTTGATCCAAGGTATACTCCATGGTAAAAGCATATCACGAGGAGGCGCGCATCCTAGTCCTAGCTAAAAAAATTAAGTTAATTCCATCAACTAGGAAAGTTATGACAGTAACATTTGCAAAAAAAAGTGTACTCCCTCAGTGAACTTTTTACGTTTAGTTTGAATAATAATATCAAGGAAAATGAGACAAAACGTTTAAAATTGGGGGGATAACCCGAAAGAATACGACAGTAATATTAATTTGCCAAAGTTGGAAATATCTAGATTCAATGAGAATGACACTTAACCTTGCACATTTGCATGTCAATAACATCAGAGTTTGAAAGGGTCCATGAGTTTTGAGTATTGACCTGCCAAGTTGAAGTTGCCCTCTGAGCCTGGCCCTCCAGTCAACACCAGTTTAAAACACGATAGAGGAACATGTATTCACACATGACAACTATCAGATGACTTGTTCTAACTAAGATCAAACCGGTCGGACTCCTGTAGTTTCGGGTTTGGTACAAGTCAGGCCGAGTTTCAGACAGTCCTTCGGGGTCAAGTACGATGTTAAGTTGAATTTCAGACCAAGGTCCGAACTTTGGGTCCATATGAATCAGGTTTCAGCTCAGAAAAGAGCTCAGAGGCTCAGGTTCCAGGTTCCACCTGAGTCACCTGGCATTGAACAGAGCTCTAACAGACGAATCACAATACACACAACATGATCCCAAGTCTAAGAAAACGTGATAGACCAAAGGAAGCAGTTATCTCAATTTCATCAGTCCTTGCTCTCAAATTTTCTGGCAGTTGCACCAAACTCCATAGCAATACATAACTCGCTATCCGGTTTTGCCTTTCAGGTATCATTCATTGACAAAACCCGTGGTGCAGACGGAAAATGAGGGTTAGGGGATGACTAGTCTTCTCACATGTACGTTAAAATGTTAGTTAAAATGTTAAATTGAGTGGCTAGTCTTCAGTTCTTTGTACCCTTTTACTAAATCTACGTCAAGCTTTGAGGAAAATGCAAAATACAGATGACGAGTACAATACCTGGATCTTGGGACGTTAGAGATGCATAAAAATACGAGTCTGAATTCTGAGCACAACGGTTGATTGAAATGCAGCACATGTACAAATTCCAATATTAATCAGCATCTTCATTTTTAACTCGATCCCACCAGTCCACCACAAACATGTACAATGGAATCGAATCTACACTCAAGTCGGTTAAGGTGGTTAAAATAGACACCCAAAACCTCTTTCTAATCCCCCTCGGATCTTCTGGCATCAAACCAAAAGCTGGCTAAAGAATGCTCGATTAAAGATCGCAACACAAAGCTGTAATCACATGGAGTGGATAATCTAAGACTAGAGAAACAACTAGCTTTCACCAGTTTTAAATCTCTTCATAGCCTGAAAAGACTCCTTCCCATTTATATTGACAGAGTGTGACCTGAGCTGGCTAGTCGGAGATCGATTACCAACATCCTGTTCAGGGCAATAGATATATCAGGTACGAAACTGAGGCCATTTCCAATTTTCTACATATCGAAAGCATCACTAATGGCTGAACATTTGAGCATTATAGAAACACCTCCCCCCCCCTCCTACAGTAGGAGTTGATGCTCATCATCAAAAAACTGAAATAACTGACAAAATGCAATAGAATATAAGTATGTGCTTTAGTCTCTTGAATAGTGTTTTGTCCACACTGGGGGAATTAAATTTCATACTCACATGAGTCACATCCAATTTCACATCATTTCCCATACCTGCTATTAAGTGGGGTCGATCATGATGACGGATCGTATTCTTAATCTTTCAATTTTTGTGTTTATAACAATGATGACGAATCACGATAAATGCTTTTGTAGGCTATAGCATTAAAACGATAAAGGTATGTGCATTCAGTAAAGTATCACATACCCCTGCAGTTGCAACAACCACTGAACCATTATTTTCTCGTTTGCCAATGTCAAGTTGAACTGATATGTTAGTTTGGGACAAGTCCACGCCAGAGGTCTGTAATGCCTGGGTGAGTTTCTTCAGAAGCCTGACAAAACATACCACATTGAAGTTAAGTTATGCAATGCAGGCAGCTTCACCAAACATGGAAGTTATAGCTGGATTTCAAATGCCCAGAGAGGGATGTGTTGCATTAATATTTCTACACCAAAAACATATTAGATCACCAGAAAACAGACAGCACAACACCAAATTAGAAGTCAAAAGACATATATCATCACAAGAAGATGCTTCTACAACAAAAGTATCCAAGGAACAAAACTAGAGGAAGAATTAACTAAGACCCTTAGCCAGCCCCACAAATCACATAGCAAAGTGACTACAGAACAATTTTCGCACTACATCACCAATGCAACTGAAGAGCAAGCGGCCAACAGGTTGAGACAGAGGACAACAAAAGGAGAAAGAGATGAAGGCAAAACACTAGAGCGTGATAAGTAATAGAACTTTCAACTTAATAAGTTAACAACAACCCAAACAATAGAGAGACGCAGAACAAGCAGCACAGACAACCTATAAATACAATAAATTATGGGAACTTCAGATTTATCCAAATAAAAATGTTTTCTCAAGAGACTGCAATAAATTCCATGATCAATAGAGTTAAGAAATGTAAATTACCCTTGAGAATACACATTCGAGATGCCACTTGAGGTACTCTCAATCGCCCTTCCTTCCATTCCTAATACAGGATACTCAGGGTGGGAAACAATGTTCTCAGTTGGCAAAATGCTCCTTCCAGCAGCATAACTACAAGATTGCAACGGGATACTAAAAGGAACAGCCGCAGTAGTAGGGCCAGCAAGATGATCGGCCCCTCCGTAGGCAAATTCTTCACTGAACTCTGATTCCAGCAATCCGTGACTGCCTGTCATGGATTGAACTAGATTTTCCTCATCCATAGATCCATTTTTCATAGCTTGACATTGATTACCAAAGTTGTCAACTCCCCCATTATTAGCTCTCTGTTTCATATTTTGCAACAGGTGAATTTAACAGAACTAAAATGTGTGAACAGTAGCTAGTCCAAATCAGTTAGAGACTAGGCTATTAACTAGTCTACAAACTCCATATAATTTCAGTCATGTGGTTATTGCTGAAAACAATGACATTGCTGGTGTTCACACCCAAATCATAAAACAATGAAATGGCAGTGAACTGAATGAAACATGAGTTCATCGTTTCCTGAAGGTGAACCACTACAAATTTGCTTGCTCAAAAAGAAAAAAAAAAGTACGTCATGAAGAACTTGAAGATACAGCAATCAAGTTCCTCTCAGTTTCAAATTTCGATACACTTTCATCAGGATAATACCACAACCACCATATTGTACATATACATAAAATTTTGACAAGTAATAAGTAAATTACAAGTGACCAAGGAGAGAATGCCATATGCAAAAACTGGGCAGAAACAAAGACGGAATCATACCCTCAGACTATCATACACAATTTTAAAGTTGCAAGATCCAAGAAAATGGGAAGTTTAGCAAACACTAGAGCAAAAAACCACTGTTTGGGGAAATACCCTAGGGGTCATATTATGGGGTTTAGCAAATACTATAGCCAACAACCACTGTTTGATTCCCAAAATCCACAAAAACCGCATGCTAGTATGAAGAGTTAAAGTGTGCCGAAATCGCTCAAAAACTTCCCTAGCTGAGAAACCAGCGCTTATATTCAACAAGGGTACACCAAGAATGTTTGCGGTAAAGTTTTGAGAACATTTGTTTACTTTCTAAAATGTCGTCAAAATTGGCCAAAATCGAAGTACATAATGCACCACTTTTTACCAAAACTGGCAGCGGGAAAAAATCGGCCCAATTTTTTGTGGAATACCCAAGGGGTCATATTATGGGGTTTAGCAAAATACAAGTGCCAAAAACCTAAGTTGGTTCCCAAAAATCAGCAAAAACCACATAATGGCATGAAGGGCTAAAGTCTGCGCCTGTGCGGAAATGGCTTAAAACTACCCGAGCTGAGAAACCAGTGCTTATATTCAACAAGGGTACACCAAGAATGTTTGCGGTAAACTTTTGAGAACATTTATTTACCTTCAAAAATGTCGTCAAAATTGGCCAAAATCGAAGTACATAATGCACCACCCAAGGGGTGATATTACGGGGTTTAGCATAATACAAGTGCCAAAAACCTTAGTTTGGTTCCCAAAAATCAGCAAAAATCACATGATGGCATGAATAGCTAACGTGTGCCAAAATGGCTTACAAAAATACCCTAGGAGAGAAACCGGCGCTTATACCCAACAAAGGTAAACCAAGAATGTTTGCGGAGTTTTGAGAACATTTGTTTAATTTCAAAAATGTCGTCAAAATGGGCCAAAATCGAAGTACATAATGCACCATTTTTTTACCAAAACTGGCAGCGGAACAAAATCGGTCCAATTTTTTGTGGAATACCCAAGGGGTCATAATATGGGGTTTAGCAAAATACAAGTGCCAAAAACCTAAGTTTGGTTCCCAAAAATCAGCAAAAACCACATGATGGCATGAAGAGCTAAAGTCTGCAGTAATGGCTTAAAAAATACCCTAGGAGATAAAACCGACACTTATACCCAACAAAGGTACACCAAGAATGTTTGTGGTAAAGTTTTAAGAACATTTGTTTACTTTCAAAAATGTCGTCAAAATTACACAAAATCGAAGTACATAATGCACAGTTTTTTTACCAACAATGGCCGCGGAACAAAATTGGCTCAAATTTTCGTGAAATACACAAGAGGTTAGATTATAGGGTTTAGCAAAATACAAGAGCCAATATCCTAAGTTTGGTTCTCAAAATCAGCAAAAACCATATGCTAGCATGGATAGCTAACGTGTGCCAAAATGGCTTAAAAACTTCCTTAGGAGAGAAACCGACGCTTTTATTCACCAAGGGTACACCAAGAATGCTTGCGGTAAAGTTTTCAGAACATTTGTTTACTTTCAAAAATGTCACCAAAATTGGCCAAAATCGAAGTACATAATCCACTGTTTTTGGCAAATATAGTTCCGGTATAAAAACTGCTCAAATTTTTGTTGGAGCCCCTTTGAGGTCATATTATGGGTTTAAGAAAAATATTAGAGCCATAAACCTATTGTCGGATACGAAAATTGGCGAAAATAGCACGCTAAACTCAACGAGTGACATTTGCAGGAAGGTTATGAAAATTTCATTAACAAAGGAACCAACTCTCATATCCTATTTGGTTACTCGAACCCATAACGATAGAAAAATTTTGTGAAAATTTGTCTAACTTGACAAATGTTGTCCAAATTGGCCAAAAATGAAGTACATAAACCACTCTTTTTGGCCAAAAGTAGTTCCGGAACAAAATCTGCTCAAATTTTTATGGGAACGCCTAGGGGTCATATGATGGGTTTCAGCAACAAAATTTGAGGCAAATACCTATCGTAAAATACCAAAATCGGCAAAAATAGCGCGTTAGCTTCAACGAATCACTTCGCTAAAACGTCATAAAAATATAATTAATGAAGGAACCAACTATCATATCCTCTTACGTTACTCTAAGGCTATCCATAATATTGTTTTGAGAAAATTTGGCTACTCTCAAAAATGTTGTCCAAATTGGCCAAAACCGAAGTACATAATCCACTGTTTTTGGCCAAGTACAGTCTCGGATCCAAAACTTCTCAAATATTTGTGGGAGCCCCTGCCGGTCATATTATGTGTTTCAATAAAATATTGGAGCAACAACATGTTGTAAGATATGAAAATCGGCAAAAATAGCACGCTAGCATCAACAAGTCACGTGCGCCGAAAGGTCATAAAAATATCTTTAACGGAGGAACCAACTCTCAAATCCTATTAGGTTACTCTAGGGCTATCCGTTATAAAGTTTTGAGAAATTTCGTCTACTTTCAAAAATTCCAAAATGGCCCAAAACGTAGTACATAATCCACTGTTTTTGGCCAAAAATTGTCCCACGACAAAAAATGCTCAAATTTTTGTTGGAGCACCGTGGGGTCAAATTACGGGTTTGAGGAAAATATTAGAGCGAAAAATCTATTGTAGTAATTCTAAGGTGAGACCGTCTTATCGTATGAGACCAATTAATAGGTTACTTTTGATATATTAGCATGTTATTTTGAAATAGGTTGGCTTTGAAAAGTAATAGTTACTTTTGAAATGTGTGAGAGGTCTCATCGTATAAGACCATCTCATGGTAGAATTAGTGAACCTATTGTAATATATGAAATTCGGCAAAAATTGCCCTCTAACACCAAAGAGTCAAGTGTGCCGAAACGTCATAAAAATATCATTTACGGAGAAACCAACTCTCATATCCTATAAGGATACTCTAGGGCTATCTATTGTAAAGTTTTGAGAAATTTCGGCCACTTTCAAAACTGTTGTCAAAATTGGCCAAAAACGTAGTACATAATCCACTGTTTTTGGCCAAAAATTGTCCCAGAATAAAAAATGCTCAAACTTTTGTCGGAGCACCGTGGGGTCACCATATGGGTTTGAGCTTAATATTAGGACCAAAAACCTTTTGTAAGATATAAAAATCGGCAAAAAGTACCCGCTAACGCCAAAGTGTCACGTGTGACGAAAGGTCATAAAAATATCATTAGCGGAGGAACCAACACTCATATCCAATTACGTTACTCTAGGGCTATCCGTTGTAAAGTTTTGAGAAATTTCGGATACTTTCAAAAATGTTGTCAAAATTGGCCAAAAACATATGTTTGTGGCCAAAAATTGTCTCGGAATAAAAAATGCTCAGATATTTGTGGGAGCACCGTGGGGTCACATTATGGGTTTGAGCAAAAATATTAGGGCCAAAAACCTATTCTAAGATATGAAATCGGCAAAAATTGCCCGCTAACGCGATAGAGTCACGTGTGCCGAAACGTCATAAAAATATCATTAACAGAGGAACCAACTCTCATATGAAATTAGCTTACTCTATGGCTATCCGTTGTAAAGTTTTGAGAAATTTTGGCTACTTTCAAAAATGTTGTCAAAATTGGCCAAAAACGTATTACATAATCCACTGTTTTTGGCCAAAAATTGTCCCAGAACAAAAAATGCTCGAATTTTTGTGGGAGCACCGTGGGCTCACATTATGGGTTTGAGCAAATTATTAGGGCCAAAAACCTATTGTAAGATATGAAAATCGGCAAACATTCCCCCCTAACGCCAAAGAGCAAAGTGTGCCGAAACGGCATAAAAATATCATTAACGGAGGAAACAACTCTCATATCCTAATAGATTACTCTAGGGCTATCCGTTGTAAAGTTTTGAGAAATTACGGATACTTTCAAAAATGTTGTCAAAATTGGCCAAAAACGTAGTACATAATCCACTGTTTTTGGCCAAAAATTGTCCAAGAATAAAAAATGCTCAAACTTTTGTCGGAGCACCGTGGGGTCACCATATGGGTTTGAGCAAAAGATTAGGACCAAAAACCTTTTGTAAGATATAAAAATCGGCAAAAAGTACCCGCTAACGCCAAAGTGTCACGTGTGACGAAAGGTCATAAAAATATCATTAACAGAGGAACCAACTCTCATATCCTAATAGGTTACTCATGGGCTATCCGTTGTAAAGTTTTGAGAAATTTCGGCTACTTTCAAAAATGTTGTCAAAATTGGCCAAAAACGTAGTACATAATCCACTGTTTTTGGCCAAAAATTGACCTAGAATAAAAAATGCTCAAATTTTTGCGGGAGCACCGTGGGGTCACATTATGGGTTTGAGCAAAATATTAGGGCCAAAAACCTATTGTAAGATATGAAAATCGGCAAACATTCCCCCCTAAACGCCAAAGAGTCAAGTGGGCCGAAACGTCATAAAAATATCATTAACGGAGGAAACAACTCTCATATCCTAATAGGTTACTCTAGGGCTATCCGTTGTAAAGTTTTGAGAAATTTCGTATACTTTCAATGTTGTCAAAATTGGCCAAAAACGTAGTACATAATCCACTGTTTTTGGCCAAAAATTGCCAAGAATAAAAAATGCTTAAACTTTTGTGGGAGCACCGTGGGGTCACCATATGGGTTTGAGCAAAAAATTTGGACCGAAAACCTTTTGTAAGATATAAAAATCGGCAAAAAGTACCCGCTAACGCCAAAGTGTCACGTGTGACGAAAGGTCAGAAAAATATCATTAACGGAGAAACCAACTCTCATATCCTAATAGGTTACTCATGGGCTATCCGTTGTAAAGTTTTGAGAAATTTCGGCTACTTTAAAAAATGTTGTCAAAATTGGCCAAAAACGTAGTACATAACCCACTGTTTTTGGCCAAAAATTGACCTAGAATAAAAAATGCTCAAATTTTTGTGGGAGCACCGTGGGGTATATTATGGGTTTGAGCAAAATATTAGGGCCAAAAACCTATTGTAAGATATGAAAATCGGCAAAAATTGCCCCCTAACGCCAAAGTGTTACGTGTGACGAAAGGTCATAAAAATATTATTAACAGAGGAACCAACCCTCATATCCAATAAGGTTACTCTAGGGCTATAGTTGTAAAGGTGCGAGAAATTTTGGCTACTTTCAAAAATGTTGTCTAAAATGGCCAAAGATGTAGTACATAGTGCACTGTTTTTATTTTTTTCCCAAAATAGCAGCGGGACAAAATCGGCTCAATTTTTTGGGGAATGCTCAAGGGGTTAAATTATGAGGTTTAGCAAAATACAAGAGCCAAAAACCTCAGTTCTTCCAAAATCAGCGAAAACCGCATGCTACCCTCAACAAGCGATGAGTGGCGAAATGACTTAAAAACTTCTATAGTAAAGAAACAAGCCCTTATATTCATCAAGGGTACACCAAGGATGTATGTGCTAAAGTTTTGAGAAAATTTGTGCTCTTTTAAAAATGTTGTTAGAGTTGGCCAAAACCAAAGTACATAATGCACGGTTTTTGACAAAAAAAGGCAGCGGAACAAAAAGCGCTCAAATTTTAGTGGACGCTTGAACGGATTATATTATAGCTATTAGCAAAATACTAGCCAAACATTTATGTTGGTATCCTAAATTGGCAAAAACAACACATTGACCTCAGTAAAAAAAACTTCCCATTTTCTTGGAGCTAAGATCCAAGACTATTTCTTTGAAGCAGCAAGATCTCAAGTGAAAACATCCTATGAATTCTTCAGGATAGCAGAAGAACGTAGAGATAACGGAACAAGAGAGACCAAAACCAACTTCTTACCCATGGTATCAATTTTGTTGCCTCTTGAGTCCATACTTGTTCATATGATCCCTCATACACTTGTAACTTCTCTTGAAGAAATTGGATGTACTCTATAACCTTCAAAGAACATAAAACTTGTCACCCTAATTTTTAGGCACAAAATAAACAAACTATGAGCAAGGAAAAAAACAGTGACTTGAAAGGGCAGGAGGGAGTAAGATAAATTATGCACCTCCAGCAAAAGAGAAGCTTTATCTCTCTTCTGATCATTCGGCGGTATAATCTCTCTCAACAACTGAAATCTGCAGATATATTTAAGCAGTCAAAATCACGGCTATAAACTACAAATATCTCCACCAACCATCCCAGCCAAAAGATTTTCCAACTATCAAATTTGTGTGCGTTCAAGGGTGGATGTTTGAAACAAGAAGGCTGCACGCCACCAACATCCAACATCCGTACGTTGACATGATCCCCAAAGTTAATAATAATGAATAGTTTTCGCATATCGTGGTTTTGCAATGAACTGAACCCCCATTGTGAAATATTTAAGAATGACATATGCTAGACATATAGAAAGGAAGGGCACTGAAACTTAAAAGTCTAAAGAATAGGAGGACTTCAACTATGCGGTTCACGCCAGCTAATCATCTAGAGCTCACTGACATGACCTAGGCTGATACAAGCAACACTCCGGGCACAGTCAAGAATTATATTGTATCTATGTCTATTATGAATGAGGAAGAATGAATTATTGAATAAAAGCCTGAATCTTTGTGCTTTTTCTTCAACCTAAAAAGTTGTTGTTTGGCCAAAGTCACCATGAGCCAGATACTTATAGAGTAGAGGGAACTACCCTTTAACAAAGCACCTAACTTGATGGGTAATTTTGCAACACCACTGAACCCTTCACGCATTGCCTATTCACTCTATCTAGCATAGCAAGAAAGTGAAAGAAAATCTCACTGGACAGCATTGTTCGAAAATCAGAAACACTGTCTTTACAGGAAAACTATACCACACCCCCGGGTATATTGCATTTTGGTACCCCCTCTAATAGATTTGATGAGAAATCAACGTAATTTGATGAGCAATAACATTTGTTGTTAAGCACGACACATAATCAATCAGCATACTAGTGCATTAGCCGGAACAATCACCCATCACACAGTTCACAAACATCACCATACCCAGGGCCTCCATGCTATTACTCACTCCCCAAATGACCAAGCCTAATCAATATGAACCCGAATCCTCGAAATTACGATAAAAAATTTCACTACCAATGTCCAACAACTCAATAATCCAAAATTCACTCAACATTCTGAAACATACTACAATCAAAATGCAGAAAATTGAGAGCATAATTCAGAGAAACATCCCAACACTAAAAATCGAACTCGAAAACGATATAATCAAAACAAAATTCACAATTCGAACAAACAAGCGAAATCTCAAGAGAGATTATTATACCTCTCGTTGATTTTACTGCGTCTACGCTGCTCAGTCTCAGAATGTTTGGACCGATAATTATTAGGTCTTTGTTCCGCACTTTTCCCCTCTGTTTCCACCACATTTCACCCCAAAATTCATCAAATTTACACTCAATTTATCAACATTCAAACCCTAATTTCACCTAAAATGCCCAAAATTGGAAGAAAAAAGAGGAGTTATAGAGAGAAGAAAACCTCGATGAGAAGAGGTGTCAGTACCGGCGGCGACATCTTCGGCGTCGTCTGTATCTTCTTCGTGAAGATTCGGCGTCCTCGTCATACTCATTTTTTAGTGAGATAAAACTAGAGAGAGAAAGAAAGCTTGAGGAAGACGATAATGGCGCGTCGTGTACAAATATGGTGCCCTAAAATTAATTAATTAATTAATTAAATGGATTTTATCTGAAAATCAGGTGACTGATTAGAGATTAGATAGACTGATTTAATTAAAGAGTCGTGTCAATTGAAAGAGGCAACAAAACACACCAATGGAATGTCAGGAACAAAGTTTGCTTGTCTTTTGTTGGTTTGTCCCCCCCTTCCATTTTTATTAATGTCAATCGGGAAAATCGTATATCTTTTGGACACGCTCATTAAGATGGATCGATCGATACGAAGTCGATTATTCAAAAGATTGAAAGATTACGTGACTGAATGTCTGAATAGATAAGAATTGCATGATGATTCCTATTGATTGATTTGCTGCCAAACAAAAGTGATACTACAGCGTTGCAGATTTATATATAGTTTCATAACAACATGTGGATTGTGTTGTACACTTGTACTTGTTGGTCATAATTTTTGACGGTATTCTGATGCGATTATTGTGCTTAAAAGACGGACAAATTTCATGACCATCTTCTCATCGAGGTAAATGAACTAGTTTGTACATACACCGTATATGATCTATTGATCTAGGCCGAATTATACAAGAACTTGAAACCAAATACTCTCCAAAACAAAATGGAATGGAAACGGATTGGATACGGAAAGGGAGTGGAATGGATACAAGTATCATTCCTTGTTAAAGTTGTTTGG